>CATKWJ010001020.1:0-117000 GCA_949825065.1 Odontocerum albicorne
GCAAAGACAGAAATATTGCTAGAGCAATTAGATCTGATAGTATGTTAAAATTGAGTCATTGCGAAAAGTAACTAACTTTTAAAATATTCACCAACATATTCATACTGGTAATATGGCTTCTAATATTTGATTAAATTCCAAAATTATAACAGAAAAATTTTGAGGCACGAGTATGATGGTAAGCCAATCGATTCTTATTAATAAAATGCCCGGGTTTATTCCAAAGCTTATAAGTGTATTTTTTTCTAATGTACCAGACACTAAAAAACATCGACTAGATCACGCAATTCGCTTTTACTCTGATTATCCACAGTTATTACATATTTAACATATTGTAACTTTCTTTTTTTATTCTTACAGGGGACAAGATGGCTGTCATATCAAGAAGAAACATAACCATTGAAAGTGATTCGATAAAATTTTCCCCAAACTTTGCTTTAACTTTTTTCATAGTGATCGTCCTGGCTGTTGATTTTCGATGAAAATAATCTGTGAATGTCTATTTCATGAAAAGACTTTCGTTAAAGTGAAAAAAAGTAAAACAATTTAGCTAGTAATGTTTGAGAAACTTTTTGAATAAACGTTGATATACATTACTCAGCGCTTTTTAAATGTTATTTTCTTTCTTAAAGAAATAAAATATATTTAAAAACTTTCAAGCTAATTAAGATAATGAATTGTAAAAAGCTGACATAAATTGATAATAAATGTAAAATATAGAGAATAATGTATACCATGTACATTTCGTACTTCGAAATAAATACAAATGTAGATAATTTTATTTAATGTATTAATTTGTTCTTAAAATATATTTTTCAAAATAATATAAAAGCTTTCAGTTTATATTTTTAACAAGGTAATTTATTGTGATAAATAAGAAAAATAAACTATATTTAAATACCTGATCATAATAAAAACCTCAGTTATATCAAAAGTGTACATAAATCATTCAATCATATGTTAATATGTGTAAATATGTCTAGGTTTATTTATATATGAAAAATTTAATAGACAATATTCTAAAAGTTAATTTTCACTGCAGATTTATCTTAAAATTCTAAGAATTGGTTGAACATATTTCAGTTATATGGAATTATTATTGAATGAGTGTAAAAACAAATAACTTAGAAGACAATTAAAATTTCAAATTTCACTAAAATTGATCAACTTGCTCTTGACCAAAAAGTAAGGCATAAAGATTTTAATATTGCGAAAAAATATATTTCTGTTAAACATTGACCAATTTCAAATTTTTGTACAAAATAAATAGAAAGTTTTATTGTATTTATAATTTTTGAAGTAGATATTTTATTTCAGAATTTTATAAAATATTTCAACAATATCTTATTATTATATGCTCAAAGTTTAATAAATTGTACGTGTGTATTTTTCAGTTGAGATATGTTAAGAAAAATAAAAATTTAAGACGTTTATATAATGGTTTTATTTCGAAAATCAAACTCCAAAATAACAATCCTTTTGCTCAAGAAAATTTTCAAAAACTACGTAACATCTCAAAAAAAATGTTAACTTATAAATTAAAAACAAATATGTGAAAATCGTCATTAAGGGATAAGACCACTTCATCAAAGATCTTGCCTTATGAGGTGGGTGTCTTTATCCACAAAATTGAAGGTTTTATCATTGCAATGTAATTAAAGGCGATTCGCTTTTTTATTAAAACGATATAAATTTTGAGGATAAAAAAAAATTTAAATACGCCTTAAAGGAAAACAGTCATTTTTCATTTCAAATATCGTTGATTTTGCAATTTTTAAGGAATGATGTACGTATTTAAATTATTTCATTCAAATTTAATTTCAATGAATCTTAAAGCCGTTTTACACGAGAAATTCACTGAATGGCTTTAAGTTGTTCATCTTTTAACATAACTTTTGTAAAAGAATTGAGATTAGATGTTTTTAAGTAGACACGGCAATTGAAATTCATTTGACAGCGAACTATTTTTTTGTAGGCTGTTTGATTTATCAAGCAAAAATAGGTAATTAATTATCTTTGTGCATCTAAATCATGAGCGTTATAGTTCGGAAATTCTAGGATGAGTTCTTTGACAGCTCACAAATTTGCCCCAATACAACCTTGTAACGATGTTCAGTAATTTTAATTATTTTATTAACTTTAATATAAGCCTCAATTCTAATAAATAGCAAGTTATTCAGATAAATACATTACACAAGGTTGTATTGGGGCCAATTTGTGAGCTGTCACAGAACTCATCCTAGAATTTCCGAACTATAATGAATATTTTTTTCTTTCAGTTAAAAATACGCTGAATTAAATCCTCATCCATAAGGACATCACATATCTTATTCTAGTATAATCATTCTGTGGAGGATCTTTTTTTTCCTGATTACTGTCTTCAATTGCATCGAAGTATTCTCTCGAACTGCTTATAATAGTTAAACCAATCAATTCTTATATGCAGATGATAAATTATGTATGTATTTTTTTTTGGAAGTAAATGAAACGGTATCGACTCACGAAATGAAACTATTTGTTACTTCATAAAAATATTAAATGAGGGTTACATACTCATATGTGAGCTTTAGTCAATTTAAACAATTGCAAAATTGGTAATTTTGATACAGGTCGAAAGATTTATATTTTTGTAAAAAGGAATGACGTTTTTATTCATAAATGATAAAATGATATATGTCGACAGCATCTATATACTTTCAAATTGATTTAACTGTAAAACTTCTCAAATATAATTTTTAAGTTATCGTGATTGGCCAAATACAAGACACGTGTCAGTTTAATACTTTTGGATTATGTACTAGTTTTTTTACAAACAAAAAATCCTTATCCAAAAAATTTACATTCATGGTTTTATTCTAAGAAAAGATTTTATTTAAATTAAAAAAAACTATTTAATTAATAAAACTTGGCTATTTGTTATATAAGTTAACATTTCATTTGAACAAAAAAAGTACATTTGAATTGATATAACTTGATATTTGGTTATCTGTATTTATTACTTTCTTCTTCATACTTCATAAAAAAATCTTTTCATACTTTTCTCTCCAAGCACACAACTCCTGTACTATTTCCATCATTATCTATTTTTTCCTTGAGATATCCTTTTTTTCGTTTTGAACGTTAAAAGCAAATATTATATTCATTAACTAAGTTAAGACATGGTCATGGGTGGTTAACGAGGGCTCGTGCAAATAAAAATTGCACAAGTCCTCATCGAAATTATTATGTTTGTTTTATTTTACGAGTAGGTTAACGTTTCACCAAATGTATTTCAATAATGTATGGGAATAGGATCTAATAAACAAATTCAATGTATGGAAGTTAAAAATATGTGCCTGCATATGCAGTATATTCTTATTTTTTTAATCGAATTTATTTTAATAAATCGTCCTTGTCAGGTTTTTATTTTAAATAAAAAAATACTTTACTTTTTTTTAATAATCGACCCCAAGGTACATCATTAAAAAATACTTCAAATTAAAATCATTTACTAAACACAATGTCAGGAAAAACATAAAGGTAATATAAATTATGATGGTAGATTAAGCTTCTCAGTGATTTTATTTAATGTATCACAAATCTACGAATCCAAAGTATGTATATAATACTCCTTTGTTCCATTACACGTGTGTATTCATTCTCTTATATAATGTAATACCTGGCTACACAGCGTCTGTTTACCTAGATTCTTACACAAATATCATATTTTTATGACTGAAAACAGATTCGACTGGCCCATGTCAACATTATTATTTTCCCAAGAAATTGTAGAAATATTATCGTTTTTCTTTTATAACTTACAAAATATAAACATCAATTTAAATATAAACGTCGATACAAAAAAGACCGATATAATGTCAAATAATTATTTTCAAATAACGAATAATAATACCCTTCAACACTGATTTTGTATCTGGCATTTTATTCATAATTTGCAATACTACATAATTTTAAGCGTAAGAACCGTATCTTTTTTTTAAACTCAATCGAATAAAGTTGTGCAATGCAATCGAATAAAGTTAAAAATTCAGTTTATGACTAAGATATTTAGTTTAGCCAATGCCAAACTTCAAACAAACAGTGGAAGGGGGAATATATGAGAAGAAACATCAGGTTTTAACATGTAAGTATTATTACGTACAAAATAAGTAGTAGACGAAAAAGTTTTATCTTGTCAATATGTAAAAATAGGAGATATGGTAAGAAAAAGCAGAGGGTGCATGTCACATTTTAGCCAAGCTGAGTCATGCTGTGATCTATTCTTTCTAGCTACGTCGAATCCAACTACTACAAGTAATCTATAATGGAAACAAACTACACTCAGTTCTTTTGCCGAATGCAGTGGATAATAATAAGAATTGCGAGAGTTTGAGAAATCAATTACAAAAATCATATGTGACATCTGCTGCGATCTGAAAAAAAGTTGCGTTACTTTTAGGTTTGCAGAGTGAATTCACTAAGTTCTGTTGTTTTTTACACTTGTAGCATAGCAGGGATGCAAAAAACACAAAAAAATTATCTAAAAGAAAATTTGGCCACTGAGGTCGTTTTGTAATTTTGTTATAAAACACTTTTCACTGGTAATTTCTATAGGGTTGACGAACAAATTAATTATTTTTTACTCAGCCATATTTCGTTCCATTGTAATTTTATTTCCATTGTAATTTTATAAGAATATATAGTAATATTTGAAGATATTTTAAATTATTAAGCATCTACATTATCAAATAAAAAAATTGTAAAATAAAAAAAGAATACAGGTATTTAATTATCAAATTTTCTTTTCATAAAATTTTTTTTTTTTTAATTTGCTATTGAAATTAATCAAACTTTATTGAAAAAGAGGACAAAATGAAAGAATGCTATCTGTTAAAATCAATTTTCGTTATTTATTAAAGATATCACATTTTCCATTAAATGCTTTTGCTCTTTTACGTTATTTTAAGTATTTTCCATGAACATTTTTGATCTTTCAATTTAAATAATTCATACAGAAATTTCAAATATCGAGTCATTAATATAATTATTTTGTAAAAAGATTAAAGAAAATTGAACCTTTTAAATACCTTTTCACATCAAAAGAAATTTGCTTGCTCTAAGAGCATTGATTAATTTAAATGTCTTTGTTGAGTACAATAAATTTTATTCTATTGAATGTACAGTAATAATTTTGAGAAAAAAACGTTATTAAAAGTGAGCCTGAAATAACGGTATAATTTTTGGTTTCAAATTAACTTTATCTTGAAAACACAATTGATTTTATTAAGCTTTTTTTAACATATGTGTAATATTTATTACTAATAAAAGAGAAACCACATATGATATATTGTGCTTCATTTTACGACAAATGTTTCTACTAGCGTTGAGATATTTATATGATTTATATGATATAGATAACTATTTTACGTTTAAACGTTTCAGAAAATAGTTACAATATATCCTCTATTTCCACATAGAGGATATATTGAAATAATTGTCCGAAATTTGCTACAATAGTTTTTGTTTGTGTTTTAGTTTACATAGGTATATTTTGAAAAATACTCAAATATATAACCTAGGTTTTATTTTGTGTCCAAATGTATAATCTCTTTTTTGCTATTATTACTATGTTATGTGAACGACAGTTAAAGTGTCGTTTATTTTGTTAATAAATTACATACGAGTATATAGGTAAATGACAACAATTTACGGGTAACAATTTACAAATGTAAGTGTATTTTAAAGGTGAAAATAATATCGAAACTAAGTGGAAAACAGTGTTTATACTAATATTATTCCAACATATTGAAAATAGCAATCAGAATGCGATATTGTTTTTGGCCTGTGAGGAGTATTTTATTTTAAATAAGTCAAAATGGATAAAAATTCCCAAATGAACTATTGGACGCCATTCTGATCCGGAAGGGTGAGCCTTACAAAAAGTAGAATCTTAAAATGTCGTTAATTCTTTACATTCGCATAAAGCATGTCAAAATCAATACAAATCACGGCGGCGTTCTGTTGTGTTCTAGAAATAATTTCACGTGATCAAAATAATAATAATTTAAATTATAAAAGCCGACTTTGCAGGTGCGGTCGTCTATCAACGGTACCCCCACTCCTAGAATGAGACTATAAAGGGCTGCCCCCGCGGGGCGGAGTGGGCATAATCTGGCAAGACGAAGTTCTGCTCGGTTCACGTCCGCCTGTTTTATATCATAATTCTTTTAATTAATAATTACTGCGAGCCTAATTTTAAAAATTCTAAATACGTTTGGAGTCTAACTCCACTTCGAGATTTCTCTTCTATCAACACGCGGCTTGCTGTTACGTCATATTCCGACCATTTCTAATTCTACGTTGACACGCTGCTTCCTGTTGCGTTATATTCCGACCATTTTGAATTCTACGTCGAGAATTCTCTTTTATCAACACGCTGCTTGCTGTGACGTCATACTCCGAGGGCAGTTCACGTTCCTCAATTCATTCAATGAGATCTCCACCGTTCTCCAAGCGGGTGCTAGGACAGGCTGTCTTCACGGCCGTTACGGATCGATCAGCAGCTCCAGCTCATATACTTCGCGTTCAAGTGGTGTAAGACACGAAGGATTCCTGGTGCGCCAGGGCTACTACCATTACGTCATTACAATCTTGAAGGTATTGTGATCCTATTTTATTTGTAATTCTTTGGTGATTTCACATTTTACCCTACCTTGCTTCTTTTGGTCACGACGCTTCCAGAGCGATCGTTAGAAATAATCTTAAAGCTAAACTCTTAAAGGGAATTTATTAGCGTCAGATTCTTATTCAAATTCTACCTAGTCCTACCGAAATCATTGATCCGGTAGTGATAATAAATTATCTAATTTAAACTACTACTGTGTTTCATTGTTATTACCTTATCCTTAGACGAATGCTGTGAGAAGTTCTAGTATTGTTGTCCGTGGAAATCCTGAGACAAAAGAGATCTGTGTTCACTTTCTTTTACTGCTGAGCTAACCTCGAGTTATGACTCATTCCGATATTCTTAAAGTTTGATTATTTAAATTTACATTTACCTTAAGTATATAATTTAAAATTGGAAAACAGTCGTAACAGGCCACATTCATGAAGTCTTTAGAATAAATAACAACTTGGGACCCTTTTTCTGATACCATCGGGAATTGAGCCCGAAATCTTTGGATGGAAGTCAAGCTTTTTAACAACGTAGTGACAAAACCATGGAGATTACCTTAAATGATAGGAAAACATAATGCAAAGGGAAAAAAAACATATAGTAAGAATAATAAAAAAAAGAGACGTGTAGAGGACTTAAAGGCATCGTTAATGATGACAGCCTGTCGAGGCCTTTACTTACTAGATGACGGCGATACCATTGCAGAGGGCATATGCTAACGAAACGTAACGCATGCATATAAAGACAGGCGAAAGACAACATTGAATGACAAAACGGTCAAATTTATTGAACCTACAAATCTAAAACCACTAAGTTCATAACTTTATTCTCTGGCGTTGTGTGTGTGCGTGTTAGTAATACAATCTGCACACTGAAAGGTTACCATAACCTGACACACAAATTATTAAACAGACGGTGGCCTTTTTTTGGAAATCCTCAGAAATCGTATCGAATCCATTGTGCTGAAGACACATGTCCTATAAAGTTGGTCGATAAGGGTATTTTAATAAATATACATATATATTTGTATTAACGTTGTCATTCATATTCAGCATTAGCATTTTCTTTGTAATTAAATTTTTGGATTTACTTTAACATAAATTGGCATAATAATTGTATTTAAATAAATATCAAGTGCTCTTTAATAATCGATCACTTCAATGCCTATATTATTTCTACACATATGTTCTGTGTATTTTCTTATCCAGTTTCTTTGATTCAAATTTTAAGATTTTACTGCATCACTGAGAGGAAAAATAAAATTGTATGAGGAAAAATAAAATTATATGGGCCGGATGGGTAAGTTCAAGGACACAGATACCGAAAAAGGGGGGGACTGCCATTCACGGCTACTGGGTGTAAAAACCACAAGGTCATGTTTCAAATTTATTACCGGAAAGATTGAAAATAGGCCATTTAGAATATAAATTGAAAATAAAATTTCTTGATCGTTGTGGCTAGACAAAAAAATCACGTATTATAACATTGTATGAGGGGAGAAAGGAATGAAATTGTAAGTAACACTCACGGATAAATAATTTCAATTAGAACTCATATTTGCAGAATATGTATGTTTTGTGAGTCTTTCTTCATTAATTAGTTTCACATGCCCAAAGCATCTCAGCGAGCTCTTTTTCATCAAACTTAAGTCCACATTCACTCTTATCACTTCGTTCCGTTTTCTGGCATATATTGGCACACCAAGCATTAATGCACGCATTTTTACAGCATTTATTCGGTTCCTAAGTCTATTCCACGTCCACGTTTCGCTCCCATACATCAAAGTTGGCACCAAAATACTATTTTGGACTATCATCTCAACAGATTTTGATACTGTCCGGTTTGAGAATAAATATTTTAGTGTATGTTTGCAATATAATACTCATAACGTAGAAAATTGGAATATACTAGGAATAAAATTGGAGTTGCTTTCCCTATATAATAAAAAATACTTCCATAGTATTAGATGTCAGATAACACGGGTTACTTCAAAATGCTTCTCTAGTTTAACTTTAAAAAAAAGGTTAAACAATAACCCTTCGAGTGATATTTGGTGACTTCGTGACTATGAAAAAAACATACGATATCAACAACTAAAACTGTACAAAACTAAAGTGTGCTGAAAAAATGGACAACTTAAACACGACGTAAAGACTTAATAACTCAATAAAACCAATCATTATATATTTGACAGTAAAATTCACTATTAACGTCTTAACACTCTAAGACCCTGTCATAATCAAGACATACTTTCACAGCACCCGATTATTTTTTTAGGAATTCTGATTTTTTAGGAAGGTTAACTAAAATTACTTAATTTAAGTAAATACTAAGAATATTATAATGAACCCTTGTACTAGGGTTGCTACTTAAGGGTTGAGATATGGCAACACCAGTGTAGATACGTCAAATCTGATACGTCAAATCTGAAAGTTTGACGTTTTTAATGGTATACGTGGTCAGAAAGTTTTGTCATACGAGTGATATTTGTGTTGTTTATAGTGATTTGAAAAATTCATCTCGGCCAAAAATGGAATTAAATTGTGAACATTTTCGTGCGATGATTTTTTATGATTTTCGACGTAGACTAACTCAAAAACAGTGTGCTGATCAACTCACTTCGACTTTTGATGATGAAGCACCATCCCGGCAAACTGTGTTTCGCTGGTTTTCCGAATTCAATCGTGGTCGTAGTTCGCTCCAGGACGAATTTCGTGAAGGTCGTCCTAAATCGGTTGTTGTGCCAGAAAACATCGATGCTGTGCATGAATTGATATTGCTAGATCGTCATGTGACTTATCGTGAGATTGAGGCATGTTTTAACATTAGTTCTACTCGCATACATTCAATATTGCACGAACATTTGGCCGTCAAAAATATTTGTTCGGATTGGATACCACATAATTTGACAATCGCTCAAAAAAGGGCATGTCAATTGGTCCAAAGAAATGTTGAAAAAAATCGATCGCGGTGTTTCAAAAGACGTCTATTAATAGTAATTTGACCAATATTATCTTTGACGGAGAGCTATATCACACTCCTAACAAATGTTCTTGATCTCATTTCTCTTCTTATGCTTAGCACATGTTCTGCTGGGTTTTTCTTTTTGACAGTTGATCGAACACATATCAACACAAGTTTTAAATACGTTCTTTAATAACCTGTTAAGAGGATCTTGGAAATGCTTTAATCTTTTTGGACCCGGAGATTATGGTTTGCTTCCAGATTTATATGAACATCTTCCAGAATCTCATATTTCACTGGACACTGATGACGCGCTGTAAAAATCTCTATCATAAATCAATTTGTATATTTTTTTCACTATCTAGAGTATTGTTCATGCTAGAAATCAAGAATCTGAAATGAGGAGATTATCGTTTAAAGGTTGAAACGTTCTTAAATTTGTTTTGCTAAATACAAGTAATATGTCTTTATTTTTGAAGAGCTATCGTTCACGTGAAAATACTGAACCGGGGCTTAAAATAAGAGGTTATCCCGTCAAAATAAGGGATCGGAATACGAAGTTTAAAAGGACCATTTATATCAAGAAAAAGAAGTACGCCGTTGGAAATGAACAATTTTTGTCTAAGTTTATTTATAGTCATAAAAATATAAGAGACACGATGGCTAGGAGAAGAAAGGAGTTTAGAGAATTCTTTCTAAGTAATTTCGGTTTATCAATACGGTGACGTGATCAAATAATAAAAACACAATAATTTTTAACCGTCTATTTGTATCACTAAAATATGCATTTTTATATGAAACTTTCAGTTTCTAAACGTGAAGTATTTTTTTCCTTAAATAAGTAATGCATACTCGGAAATGTAACGTTCAAATTAGCAATAAGGAAAAACTTTTGTTAAATGTTGGTATTTGTTTACAAGATAGTTTCCGTCTCTGAAAATTTTAGAATACTTAATTATATGCTGTTTTACTAGACCTATATTTATATTGTTTTAATAAAATTGCATTAACATAGCATTATTTACAGTTATAATTGGCAGATTTATTACCATTCCAAACGTCATGTCATAATAACCAGACTGCAAAATATTTTTTTAAAAACCATTTGAAATTTAATCCGATATCCCTATTATCCGAATTAAAAAACTGTTCTGCTCCCTTGACTTTTAAATGTTCAAAGCTTATCTCTACAACATCTATCACATAGGTTTGCATAATTTATAACATATTTACCAATCTTAATAAGATTATGTACGCACCTCAGAGTGACCCAATTTATTAGACTTAACGTATCAGTTTTCGTAAAAAAAATCGAACATTTCGTATTCTGGCATACATCAACACACGATGACTAAGCAAAAGGTTGCGCAAAAATATCTCTTTACGTATAATATTAGCTAGCATGGGTTTTATTATATGCGCCTTTTTGGTACCGAAGGTGTTCATTTCCTTTCCTTTTGCCCTTTAGACATCCATATTAAGCAAGACGCTCGAGATAAGAATATCTGAAAAAAATGAACTGTGACATTTCCAAATCCTTGAATATTCAAAAACTTTTCTGAGATATAAAAAATGTTCTCACCTTAATTTTTAAAAACCATACTGTAAAATCTGCTTAATTCCTCTTTTTCGGAGCTTTTCATTAATCTTCAATAGGGATTAAAAATTTTGCGAAGGAAAAAATAAGAAAATATGGATAATTTTCTACAAGTCACATAAAATTAAAATTTAAAAAAAATTCAATTCAATTTATCGCATTTCTGTCATTCTTACTTGTTACTGAGCATTATCTGATTTAAAAATATCACTATTAGTTTTTAAAAAGCATTTAGATCTTGTATAAAAGTTTTTAATAAATCGATCGTGTAGCTTTAATTTACAAGTATAAAGATCTTGGGTTAAATATTGCTGAACCGTGGTCAGAAAAGCTGTTTTTATAAGTATATTCAGGTGTTTTAAATGTATCAAACACATTATACTCACAAAACTTGCATAAATACGTCGTTTGATGTAGAATGTCGAGTGTCAGATGGTATTGATCAGAGAAAAAATTTACCACAAAGTTCAAGATACAGCATTAACGTAAAATAATGGATATACACATGTTTGCATTTCGTTTCATTCAAACAACTATTTTTAATGTGTCCACTAATATTTGTATAAATAAATAATTAGATTTTAGGACGTAGAGTGTTAAATAGCACTGTTTCGAGGAGAAATATACCACAAAGTTCAAAATACAGTATTAACTTGTGATAATAGATTAGCATATATGATTTATCGTTCAAATAACAACAGCCATTTTATAGGTGAATATCAATGTTTGCACGAATATATCATTTGTTTTTAGAATCTAG
The DNA here is from genome assembly GCA_949825065.1 of Odontocerum albicorne. Lineage (NCBI taxonomy): Eukaryota > Metazoa > Arthropoda > Insecta > Trichoptera > Odontoceridae > Odontocerum > Odontocerum albicorne. The sequence goes on from CATKWJ010001020.1 coordinate 11,977, forward strand.
AATGCCAAATAGTATAAAATTATAGGAAAAGTTTACAACAAAGTTTAAGATACTCGCTGAGCTTTAATATGTTATCATAGATAGGCACAAATAATGTTTGTTTAATCTCGAGCAACCCTTTTAAGTGCCTACGAGTTCCAATGTTTGCACAAATACATTGTATGTTTTTTGGACTCCGAGTTATGATTGAAAGAAGATTTTCCACGAAATGCAAGATACGATTCAAACATGTAATCATGGATATGCCAATATGCTATTTCGTTAAAGTGCTAACAACCATTATCTGATTTAGGACGGACATACTTCAAATTAAGCACAGGATTGTTTGTATATCTTACTATAAAAAATAAAATTTTCCTTGGTAATGAAAAACAAGAGATGCTTACGTTGAAAGCATTGAAATAAAGAAAATAAAATTACTGAGAAACTTATGGGTACACTACAACTCGAATGAACTATTTTGATAATCGCTTGATCGGAGTTTTGGGTTCGATTTCTGACGGTACCAAATATATAAAAAGGGGCTCAAATTCTGTTAATTATGAGAAAAATCAAATATATCACCGTATATGGGATTTCAAAATACACCTGAAAGATTACTTAAATTATATTTTATATGTGATGTTCGCAGTGATTAAGCTAATTTTGAATATTTTACGTTCTCTTTATTCAGCAGTTATTCTGATTAAATAAATATTTTCTTACTCGTATACATGTGAATTCTGGAGATATAATTTGTTATTAAGAGATGAGTACGTTTGATGGGTTTTCCACTTGAAGCTGTTTGTAAGCAGCACCTTGAATAATTTAAATAATCGTCATATTCATTTAGTGACAATTTCCCATTCAAATCTTTATTTTACTAAGATTCAATTTTAACAAGTAAAATTTTAGATAAGAGATTTATAAATGTAAAGATAGGTGTAAGATTTGAGAATATAAAGGTGAAAAACACTGCCTTGAAAGTCGTGAAAATTCAGATTTTGCAAACAATATTGTCGAAAAAACATGTTTGATCCAAAAGCATACTGTCAAAATTCTACGTTTAGAAAATCAAGGATTCAAGCGGAATGTGTTAATAGCACATATTGGAAGATCTTCAAAGGTTTCTTTGTAGCTCGTCTTCCCTGGGGAAGTTTTTTTTATGAAATATGTTTTTCTAAACATAAGCGACGCGGAGAAGTGCCTTATTTAATTATCGCAACCACCAGCTTTCTATCATTATTTTGTTTATTTTCTAATATTTTTAACTGTCGAGGATAGTGGATTTGAATACCAAATTTAGGTATCCTTGTAGAGAGTCAGCTCTCTAATCGGTGCTAAAGAAAAAGTAATTTTAGTATAATTATTAAAGGGGAATGATTTGAAAGTTTGAAAATAGTTAAAAAACTAAATAATAAAATTAATGGCCAGTTAAATGTAAGAAAGAGTTCATTGTTAAACATATTTATGTTATTCTATTCTTCTGCCATGTGATCCGCATGTATTACCATAAGAAGTTTACTTTTTATCATTTTCTCTAACTGTTTTATTTTTTTTTCTATCCTTATCAACATAGTTATGTGAGTGAAACTTAGACGTAACAAAAATCAATGAAAGTAATCAATGTGGTAAAAATGTGTGAGAAACAATGTATGTGTGGCGACCGTATGCGCGGTCACTGAACCCACGAGACGACCTTTGCACACCTTCACAATCCAAGACAATCAATGGACAAAGTCCACGCGTCGGTCATTCAACTCGCCACCAACCGAGAGCGCATTCCATGAGGAAACGAGAAAGCAACACATCTTTCGCGCTGTCTCCCAAAACAGAAGGAATACCTAAACGCGACAACAAACGTATTGTAAACACAGAGACGAGACAGCGATATATCGCGTGCGCATTCCCGCACACATTCAATAAACATTATAAATACCGACGTCTGTCAATAAAATTCCTCTTTACACATTCCGATTTCGACGAGTTTTTATTTATCAACAATCATCTTCATCTTCTCTCCTTTAAGGAACAACCGTTCCTAAATATGTTTGAATAAGCAATGAGAACACTAGGAAAACATGCAAATTAAAAGAAGATGCAGTGCTAAAGACGAAGAGAGTTGAGATTATTTGATCTCGCAAAAATAATTATTGATTAAATTTACAAAAATGCCTGGTAAAAGTAGTAGAAAACCACACTGTGAGAAAACTGAAAAAACATAGCACGACCAAAATAATCAAATTCGGAAAAGTAAAATGACGTTTTAATAGGAGAGTATGTATAACGAGGCTTCAGACATGGTAGAAACGAAAGATGTAAGCCAGAATAGAATTAAATTGAAATCTACTCTCTCCACCATACGCCACCGTCACGCCATATTCCAATGTATAGCGTGACGGTGGTGTATGGTATTTATATGAAAAGATATGTCATTGTTTGTTAATTTAGTATAAATAATGTCTTGAGAACACAAGATCACCTCTTCAAACTATATTTTTATATATAAGTGGTCAAATACAAAGTTCAATAAAAAAATATGGTGCTACAAAATGATAGTTTAAATTTAAGTGAAGAAACGATTCATCTCAACCGAATAGATATTTTCTTTATCCCTGATCGTGATGGTTGTCCAACTGAGAATAAATTTGAAATTACGTTAAAACTCCGTAGAACTTAGTTAAAGAATGGATTTTTGCGTGAGGGAAGGGAAAGTATATTTACCGAATGCCATTATGTAATGGCACGAAGACACCTGATGCAAAATTAATGTTTGTTATTTATTGGATACCACTGTAAACAACGCTCAAATTGGTTCTTTTTAATGGCGCTGGATATACAATAGCGTCATGTCACTGATATGGATAAAAAAAATGACGCATTTTAATTAAAGATTTGGTTTATTGTTTTTGTTATTCACTTTAAGATGTTTTTAATTAAATAATCCCACTCAATCCGTTCAGTCTCACACGTTGGAAGTTGTGAACTCAGCGGCCAAATTGGAATCATGATTGCCTTCCCACTTGAGGGGTTTGCGTTGAATTCTCAATAGTGTCTAAATTAAAAAAATATATAAGGGTTCCAGTGTGCTTACAATGTTTGCTTCTTATCTTGTGCTAAATGAGTAACAGTGCGTTGCAACTTCCCATTCAATAGAATTGCCAATTTTTGCAGTGATGAACTACAATTGATATAAATGATCCTATAGTTTGTAGCCTGGTATATAACGCGGCTGAAAATACACTCTTTAACATTTTCGCATAACTAATTTGGATATATTAAGGGGTACCACAGAAATAAAAAACAAGAAGGTCGAAAACTCACCATATTGTCGTCATACAGGTGAATCTATTTTACAATATTTTTGTTCAGTTATGAACCTTTATCTTTGCAAAACCTTGTCAAACGATATTCATCCTGTCGTATGGCTAATAACTGAGCATCGTGACTCTCGTGATAGCCTCGGACGACTCCTTTTCATCAACTTCTGCAGTCCGCAGCTCGAAGGGTAGGTGTTAAAAGAAGTATTGTTGGGTTTCTCACTTGGTCAGTCAAACTCATTAGTACTCTTCCTATTACGGGTAGTTTTTCCACGCTTCCAGCAACCACAAACCAATCCAAATAGTCTCCTTGACCAACAAGAATGCGCCCTAAGAATTTGAGATCTCGTTAAAAGCATATTGTCGAAAATCCATACACTACTTTATTACATTTTAAGAGTTGTAGTTATGTTGAGTTGACTTAAATTATAGCGGACGTTTGGATTTCAATAATGGTTTTTTACATCTCCCTGAGGGTGAAGGATGCGACGCTTTTAAAACGTCGGTCATTATTTAAGCCCGCTTAAAACAACAATAATTCAAAAAACTTTAAAAACTAATGTAATATAGCTGTAAAAACCTTTAAACATAATCGTATATTCGTTTCCATGTCTTAAATTATTAAGGATGTCACATGTTTCCAGTAAAAGGCAATAGAGATCGCTCTATCATTTGCATCAGTCAGGTCTTGTCCAAAGCATGTAGTCTCGATGTTGAGACAAACTTGTAAGTGTTAAAAGTTTTTTTAGCCCCATAGCCACATTCAATGCTACTTTCCGTTCTAGAAACCCCATCTCTATATGATCACCTTGCATCTAATCACCCTTAACGGTGCATATTTAAGGTTTTTAAAGTAAACCAAGGCAGTAAGTATCCTAGTGCCATATTTGCTAATAGCTCCATTCGGTTGACATGTGTTTTTTTGTCTGCCAGAAAATGCACTTTATTCGAACATGATATTTGAGGATAACAATTTTCAATTATAATATTTAAACACTAAATATACTCGTATTGTACGCTTAGTAAAACAATTAATTTTGTTGTACCTTAGAGCAATTGGAATGTAAACGTGCAAGAATAGACATATTATGAATGCCAATTTTGGAGATAGGGTCATTTCCGGCCAATTTACTCAAGGATTTCCCCGTCTCAATAAACGTGATTTTGACACGCCACTGAACCTCTTGACCCAACAGAACAAACCCCGTTCAGACCAGGGTTGACTCGTTTAGGCATGTCCTGTATATATTTTTTGTATTTTAAAATACTCTTAGTTTCATTATTCAATACAATTTGAAGTTTCCTCCATTAATTTCAATTGTTCAAAAGGAGAAAAAATTTACAAAAACTTTTATGTAGTACTACGAGTATAATCGTATTATATACCAATTTATTCAAATTTCTTGTAATTTATTTTTAACAAACCTCCACAACGTTAATGCCTTAACTATAAACAACATATTCAAATTTCCTTTTCAATGTTACTGAGAAATTCTACCTGTTATGACTTTTTTGACCAAATTCAGTGTTATAATTAAATTTCTAATTCTTATCCAAAACAATGCACTTCCTCTGTGTTATTATTTATTATTAATTTGCCATTAAATTACTTTTGACTCAACACCTATCATTAATTTGAATTAAAAAAATCTAAATACATACTACCTCCGTGGCCTAGTTTATAACACGATTTTCGTCCAATGTTGATACTCGATTTTTTTTAAATCCATCCTAGTTTTTACTCAAGGTCTGTTTGATTAAAAGAGACTGCCACATGGCAAAAAAATCATCCAGTAACAGTAAACGTTCAAGCAACTAACTAAACTGCGCACACCGAAACTGTAACGCAATACATTTAATTTTAATATTGTATATTTATAAAAAAACGAAAGAGATTTTTTTCAATTCTTGGTGGAAAAAAAACGATGATATACTCGTATGTCATATCTATCTATCTCAAAAGAAACAACATGATGGCATGTATGGATTTAAAAGAAAATATCGAAAAAATAGTAGATTATTAATTAAATAACTTACGAAGAACGGAAAATTCTAATAAATGTTCTTAATCAAAATGTTCCATTAGAACACTTAGATGTAAATATTGCTTTTGTAGCAAACCATGATCAGTCCGCCTGAAAGTCTTCAATTAAAAGCTAGAAATTTCTGTTGCTGTAATTTAGTTCATAAAATGGTAAAAAAAACTTCAATATTTGCAATTATTTTCGTGTTAGTTTGAATTGAAATACGGTTGACATTTTAAAGGCGATTTGAAGTTAACAAAAATTCACACAAAAGAAATATTTGAAATATTAGAAAATAGTTTTTTGTACACTGTCAATATATTTACAGGAAAATCAAATCCAAGGTTTTACAACAATTAACAAATAAAGAAATATTTAAAACAGAATAATAATATTTTTTTAAATAAATTGAAAACATCCAACAAAACACTGCCAATATATTTGCGGAAATATCAAATTCAAGGAAAATATCCACTCAAACTGCTTTGTGTATTAGAAGGGCGAGTTGTAAAGGGTCCGTAAAATTTCCATATATATTGCACAATCTATGCAGCCACACATATGGGTGTGACTTTATAGGAATAGTTCTTGGCTCGAAAACTGTAATAGAGAAAGAGCAAACCAATAAGTTGATCAAGCCAAGAGCAGTGAAATGTGTTGAAAATCCAGTGCAGTTGAGCCCAAGTTTAACTGCTGAATAAGTTTATTTGACCACCGTGTGTCAGCTTTTATACACCCAGCGTCTCATTTCGTTGTTCTTTTAAGAACACCGAAGAAAGATGTTTGGCTTAAAAATAAAAAGAATTTTGTTAGAAATTTACTTATTTTCTTTTTTTTCGTTGATTTTTCTCCAAGTTTTTAGAGATATCTGTAAATATGTTGAAATTTCGATGTACGTGGATTAATTCTGCGTATGCCAATTTTGTTACTATTTTCTAAGATTATTTTTTTTCTTTCATTTCGTATGTTAGGGTCATTGATTGTTTTTTTATGTGTTATACACATGCGTACTGCTGTTATATATTTTTTGTATGTGATTTATGCAGTTTTTTATATTTTTGTAAAAAGTTGTGTATATATTTATGCGCACTCAAAATTGTAATACGGTCTTTCATCGATCATTAAAAAAGGTGGCATCGATCATTAAAAAAGATCGTACATTGTAATAAAACAAAATAGAAAATAAAATATGTTTTTTGTATGACGTGATCATAATAACAAGAGGGTTTTGGTTCCCAATTAAAAAAAATATTTTAAAAAGCAAAGGGTCTCTCTCTGCTAGATTTTGTTTAGTTACGATACTAACGAGCACTAAACGTTTACATACAAATGATGTTGCCCCTTCGCGTCCGGTTATTTGGCCAACATTTGTCATGACAAACTGTGATTTCCGTGCTACTCCAATGGTTGTAAATCCGAAAGCATAATTGTATTACGCTTTCGTTGCACAAAACGATGAGTTTATTGCCACGTGGCAAACTCTTTCAACCAAACAGAATCACGTTACAAACCTTCAAAGAAAATCAGACTAGATTTTTTTTTAATTCTGGTTACCGAGAGATTCAACATGGCAAATATCTTGTCAGGCTGTATTATATGAATAAAGTAATGCCTTTTACCCGTAACGAGTATAATAGAAGGCACAATACAAAGATATTGGGGAACTTTTACAATAGTAAGCTATTACGTGTAGGACAAGGAATACTAGTAATAATATTACATAACTTACAGCTTGTCTGTGTCTTTCTCTATCGAGTTCTTTCTACAAAATCATTATATTTGGCTTGATTTGCTGTTGTTGATTTCCAGTTATGCTGACCAAAATATTTTGAGCATGTCATGCAGTACGTCCTTGTATTTCTTGCGCTTCTTATCTTACTTTCTTCTGCCAACGCGTGTACAACAGAAAAGTAACGCAATGCAATATTTCAATAAATATTCATAAATAATTCTGTATTAAACAGTGTTAATGTATTTCTTATACTACGAGTATATATCGTGCGTTACAAAATATTTAATTTTATTTTTTCAAAGTGTTGTCTGGGGCTGCTAAAAATATTTAGTGTGGAGTGAACAAATGTAAATTATCAAACAAAAATTATTTCACACAGCAAAATAATTATCAGCTGCCATTGGCATACGTTTCACCGGATTATCAATAAATATTTAATATGAATTTGACGTTTATCAAGTGCCTATTATACTATTAAATTGATTTTATGGACAAATTTATTTATACACAGGGCTTGGTACGTAAATATTCACTGTTTGAAATTATTACGGGTGAAAAATTGCTGGGAATCTTGAATGAAATTAATTGTTAACACATGGACTTAAAGGAACAAGAAGTGGACCAGTGTTGAGATCAATACAAGAAATAGATCAGTTCCTTTCAAATTTTGATATGGCGTCAGTCAAGAACAGGACACTTGAGGTTCTACGGCATCATACATTTGTGATACACACCCTTAATTCTTATAATGTGCTCCAATTTTAATTCGTAACATAATATAATCAATTATCAGCAGATAATATACGGCAGGCCATCACTCCTGATCGAATATAATTTCAACCATATCAGCAGATAAGATACGGCAGGTCATCACTCCTGATCGAGTATAATTTCAACCATATCAGCAGATAAGATACGGCAGGCCATCACTCCTGATCGAGTATAATTTCAACCATATCAGCAGATAAGATACGGCAGGTCATCACTCCTGATCGAGTATAATTTCAACCATATCAGCAGATAAGATACGGCAGGCCATCACTCCTGATTGAGTATAATTTCAACCATATTTTGGATTGAGGTGCTGTGAACATACATAACATATGTTGATTTATACTTGAAAAGCTGTTGTACTTCAACACAACCTTGCCAAATCAAGTTCATAGTTTCAAAAGCAAGGAGATTAAGTTGTTAAAGGACTCTCTGCAGACTTAATCAGAAGTAGCCTTTCGTTAGACTGGGTTCAATATAGTTCTACTTCTGAGTTGCTTAAAACTGATATTTAAATAATAATAATTAGCATTAACTCTACAAAGAAACGTAAAGTTAAGATGCACAATTGGCTTATATTGAAACCAGTTTTGAAGTGAATGCACCAGAAATTGAACTTGAGGCGTCCGTTTAGTAAGGATGAGAGCTTACCACTAGACCACGGTCACCAACAATGTGTGACCTTATGACCGAATTTGAGAAATCGATATGTAAAATTACTTGTAACCGATAGACCACGGCTTATGATATCAATAAAATTGGTCATCATGTGTTGAAGCTGACTCGAATCTAATAAAATATATGGACTGAGGAAAAAATGGAAAGAGATGGTCGAAGAAATTTTCAGTGAGCAAAAAGTAACACACCTGAGAAACAGATGAGTATTTATTGTGTATTTATAATAAAATAACAATTTATATAGCGCCGTTTAGAAAGCAAACTCTCCTCAAGGCTGTCCTTACTCAGGATTGGAACCCATTTATAAATATTGATAAGACCCAAAAAATATTGTCTTGGAGTGCTTCCTAAAGTGGCACACGCCACCCATATATCTGATATTAAAAAGTATACCATTCCACGCCACAGAACCAGCAACGGTCAAAACTTTATCATAATACTCAGTACTTACTATTGAATTTATTTGGAAGCACCAATTTATTACGTGAAGAAGAAACCGAGTTTAAAGTTCCCCTTTTTCTCAAGGAACATTCATAAGTTGCATCTGCATCATAAATATGTGGATGAAGCAATACCTACAATAAACATGTGGATAGAAAGCCGTGGAGGTTTGTAGAAGACTTAGGGTAATGGTGTGTATGTAAGCATTTCTGAAAAGTATTTGCATTGATTATATTATATATATTTTAGATCATTAGTCATTTTAAATTGTGGTGAAAATGGTTTCTATTTAATTTCTCAGACATTTCAGTTTCATTGGTTCATTGTTCAGTACTTATTAATATGAAAACGTGTTATTATTCATATCACATATGAAATGAGAAAGACGGAAAAAGCGCGGGAAAGCTGTAGAATAACAAAACGGTCGGCGCCAGAAAAACATGGATCTGTTAATAAGAGGAAATAACACCGAGGATAATGGGGTGTAATCGGGGTAAATAAATCACAGCGAGGGGGCAAATAAGCTTAATAATTACCTGTTATTTATTACTTAGGGATGATTTGGCGCCATGTTTTATTAACGGATAAAGTATATGGTGCTATTAAAAATATAATCTTCAAATAAAAATAGAATAAAAACACACATTCCAAAACGCCATTTACCTGTTGAGGTAGTCAAAAAGAATAGAGCGTTATAATTTCTTATTACGACATACTTATTTTCCATTTTTTGCCTCCTTCATATCTAACTTAAACAGCTCCATCAGTTTCTCTTATTATTTACCTTTTCTTATTTCAAAATTTCATTATTTTAGTCCAACTGCACTTTCTTCGGTCGTCTTCTACTACGGCTCTCACTTAAACTAGCATTGTGATTTCTTTTAGTTTGTGTTTGGCCACTTATCCGTTCAACATATCCAAACTCCCTCAACGTGCTCTTTCCACCCTACTTAACACATAAGTTTCTTTAATAATTTAATTTCTTACTTTGTCATACATTGACACATCATGTATAAAACGATTGTCCACTAGCCCGAGGGTTGCGGCCTTGAGAAAATCAGACCGGAATACAATATTTTAGAAATAAAGGTTCCGGTTTGGTTTCTCTTTAGGTTTCTTTTACACATCTTTGGTTGGTTAGAAGAGTGTGTTAATGTTAATAATCATATAATTTTTATTGAAGATTTAAAGAAATTGTAATTTGTTTAATCAAACACTGTCTATTTCACTTTATTTAACGGTTATACTGATTAAAAGGTTTTTGCCTCATCATCAGGGGAACACAAACCAGACTGAATTACGTGCATGTTCGAACTGATACCATCATACACGCGTCTAATGGCTTAAATTCGGGTTGGGGATTACGAGTGAAAGGAGGCCGGATACAAGTTCAGCAAGGTCTCACTGGTGCTGTGCCGTTATGTTAAGTGTAATAAACAATGCTTGACTAAATAAATAACGATGTTTAATTTCCTTTGGGGTACCATTGAGAATAAAACTCAAAACCACCGTTTAGAGTAAAAGGGCCTTATCTACTAGACCACATGTCACGGAAGTTGTTATTATATTTTTATGAATAACCAGAATTACTCGTATTTTACTTTTTAGCATACTTCAAACCAGATTAACAACCATATGTTTATTCTTCAAATAGTATGTATGTTATTTGTTGTCTTATTAAATACATAATTATATTTTCAGGACACATGATATACAAGTGTATACGAGTATTTTCAGGACATATGCTAAATGTTCGAATACTTTATGATGCATGCTACATGTACGAGTATTTTTATAACACATGTAATATGTAGAAGTATTCCATTTTAATATTTAGTATTTTGGTGTTAACTTTAATGAATAGGAGGGAAATATGGACGCGAAAAAAGACTGAAAGGAGCCGAATAAATGCTATAGAAATGCTTGCACTGAGAAGAATACAATATATGACATAAAACGGAATGCAGTGATAGATTATGAATGTGAACTTAAGTTAATGTATTGAGTGAGATGGAATAGAGTACTCTGAGTTGATTTTGGCACGTTGAACGATAAATGAAGAAAGGTTAAAAAAACAAATATGTAGTATTAATGTTAGTGGAAGAAACGTGAGAGGAAGACCAAGGAAAGAATGTTAAGGATTAAGTTAATGATATTTTGAAAAAAGGAAAGAAGTTAGAGAAATCGTACTAAACATCGGATTTTATATGTAAAAAATATCTATAAGTGATTTTTGTCGAGAAACGTAGATAGTCAGAAAAATTAATGTGAATATATATGAGAAGGTGTATGGAAGTAGAAGAGACTAAGGCTATGTGTCGAGATAAGAAAGTCTAACGTTTTGTCCCCGATACCTATCACAACAGGGAAATGATGTAATTTAATTTATGTATGTACGAGTGTATTATTTTAGTTGTAAATATTGGCGTATGGTTACAAAATAATTTCAACCAAAAAAGTTATTTTCATGTTTAATCAATTAATGTCTTGAAGTTATTTTGCAGAAATATTTTGGTATAATCTGAACCTGGCTGACTCATCTGTTGAGAATAGTTAAAACCCCTGAATGGCTGCTATTCAAACTAAATAAACAATTTATATGCTAAATTATATGCGTGTAAAACACTGCGGGTAAAGTAAGCTGTCACAAAACAGGCAATTAGTCTCATGAGATGGCTCATGAAAATCATTGATAGTTAAAAAAAATTGAGTTAAGTTTTTTTGTAAATGAAGTTATTCCTAATCAGGATTAAAGGCTTACACAGTTTTAAACCTATATTTTTTTACTAATTTACATATCCGACATTTTAAGTAATTCAGAAAGAATGTTTTTAAAAACATTTTTTTTTTGTTTAAATAAAAAAAAAATGTTTTTAACAACAATCATTCACACGTTTTAAAAAAATACAAAATAAGTATAAAAGAAAAACGTTAGAAAACATTGAAGGCAATCGGAAATAAGTCAGCAGTTTCAAACTTTTTACAATATGGTAATTAATCTGTAATCTTTATTTATTTTTTCACTAAGTCTTTTTTTTATTTTTTTATTATCTTATATTTTGATAAATCCAATGTAATATTTGTAACCTCCTAATTCTTAATTTAAGTATATTTTAAGAATAATATTATTATGTTAACTTTGATATTTACAATTATTAACTATAAGGATGGAAATCAAGGCATAAAAAATGTTTGTGTTATAAAAACATTGAATTCACGTCCAAAGAAAATACAATACACAGCCAAAGAAAATAAAATACACAGTAAAAGAAAAATGCTAAATGAATTCACAAACAAAACAGATTTATCCAAGGAGTTTCAGATTTGCATTTAATGTTTTTTTTATTAATGGTAAAGAAGTCTAAATGCGAGAACTATAATTGCGGCTAAAGATCATATCTTCGATGATTTTCATTTTTTGTTGTTATCTTGATCTTTGAGGTAACAGTTATGAACAATGATATATTCTACAGATACTGGAATCAGACGAGGTGCTTTCTTCCCGCACTTTGTCCTGAATTAGATTCTATGATGTCACTTATGAAATATTATATTTTTCTCCCTCTAGTTTATGTTTTGTATTCCATATCACTGTATTTCAAAATTATCTACGTTGTTTATGAGAGCTTGAAATATTTTGGCCATGTTTAACATGAAGAATATATCCCAATATCTAATTTAAATACCTGATTTAGCTGTGCAGTTTAAAACCGAATATATATTTTCATTTAGTAATATGATTGACCAAGTACAATGTCAAAATCAAAACTTATGGATGACTTACTTTAACCAAAAGAAGATGCAATAGTTTGCACATTGTACGTCAATATAAATGATAGTTTCTTATTCCATATTTATATGCTATCAAAATAAAAATTAGCATCAAATATTAAATGTTTTCGACATGTTTACGTTCAATTAAAAAATAAAAATACTACGCATTTAAAATCAACCAACGTATTTCAACTGGAATGCAAAACCACTGGAACCCTTTAAAATTTATAACGCACGGACTGTTATAAATTAAAGGGGACAGAACCAAAAATTTTTGACAAAACAATAATATTTCCACGAATACCATCGTATGTCGCTATAATTGTGCGGAAAACACGAAAAGCACGCTTTACCTTTTTCGGGTAAAATGCTTTTATACAAATTTAAACTGAAGAAATTTCCATCTTATCCCTCATTACACGGGCTTTGCATATTTTTGCCAATTATCTTCATGAAAAAGGTAAATTATGTGGAGCGCGTCCACCTAAAATATGTGCATATCCCTTAGAATTGTGTATAAAAAATGTACCAGCCTGTCATTTACAAACCCAACGTAAATCGAGTCTGAAATGATCAGTGGCCAAGAAGAATTCTGTTGAACTTTGATTATATTAAATCGCATTTCCTTCCAAGTGTCTGATATAAAACGAAAGGTTTGTAGATAATAAAAGTTCATCTACTCGTATAAGTACAAATGTTTAAACCAAAAAATGAAAATGTTATTTTATTGTTGATCTTGTATGCTTGAGCATTGATTACTGACTTGCCGTGGAAAGAACCTATCCCAAATCATGAGGCGCGGGTAATATTTTTATCATAAAGATAATTGGTATTCTTAATAAAAGATGTTTCTTTTTGGGTATAGTGACCTCAATTCTGAGTAATGAGACCCACACTGAAATTCGGCTGTCCGTAGAGGCTGTGGCAAAGACAGATCTGAATCAGTCTTATCCTGTTCGCTTTAACCAAGAGATGATCTCCCTCAGCTTCTTCCACCTTCCACATTACTAGTGACTATAAGTCTTACTATGCTCTCCTTGAGCGAAATATGGTCGAAGAACTGAAGAATGCATTCAGTGCATAATCTTGATAGCGTCTTTGACATTATTATTGTTAAATTCTTCTTGTATAGTAGCAGCATTTGTTCGTTGTTATATCCATGATAAGCCAGTAATCGTCTCTAAAACAACTTATTGAATGGTTTATTCTTGATTCTAAATCTAAATATAAAAGACAATTGAAAAATAATTTGTGAATTGACGAGGGTGGAGTAAAACTTTTATGTATGATGCTTTCTCTAGCTGCCAACAAAAAGTTTCTTAACGCGTTTTATTTTCTTCTTCTGAATTAGCGTTTTTTCAACATAAAATAGTAAAAACCTTATTTTGTTTATATCAGGAGCTTATTATTAAAACAAGGCATGTCCATTTTTGGGCTGACAAGGATAGTGGTTGAATATTATTGTGTATGCCGTTTCAAACATAGTGTTGGTTTAAAAAAATATCAGATTCACACAGTTTTTTTTTATAAGCCATTCAAACTGCTGCTTAGCCTCAAAATACGTCAGGTCCAGCCTCCCTTGTTATCAAAACAAAGCTTGTCCGGTTTCGTCCAAAAATGGACTTGATTTGTTTTGATAATTAGCTCCTGATATGTAATTTTTGTTGACCTTAAGTATTTCAAACCTATCAATGTTCCTTTTTTTTATTAAACACTTTGAGACAAATGTTAAGTAATTTTGAAATTAAAGACTTTTATAACCAATAAAATTAGGTGAAATATTTCCATTTAAATATTTGATAAACATTGTTTTATCTTAGTGTCAACATTTTCAATAAAATTCAAATGGATTATTTGCAATTCCATCCGGATTCAAATGTCGATTGTGATTTATCTGTTTTAAAATATCTTTAATCATGGAAGTTTCTCTATTTATTTGTGTGATTACCTGTCTGAAAATATTTATACTCACCAGAATGTTCTATTTGTGTGATAACCTGCCTGAAAATATTTGTATTCACCAGAAGTTATATTTGTGTGATAACCTGTCTGAAAATATTTATACTCACCAGAAGTTCTATTTGTGTGATAACCTGTCTGAAAATATTTATACTCACCAGAATATTCTATTTGTGTGATAACCTGCCTGAAAATATTTGTATTCACCAGAAGTTATATTTGTGTGATAATCTGTCTGAAAATATTTATACTCACCAGAAGTTCTATTTGTGTGATAACCTGTCTGAAAATATTTATACTCACCAGAAGTTCTATTTGTGTGATAACCTGTCTGAAAATATTTATACTCACCAGAAGTTCTATTTGTGTGATAACCTGTTTGAAAATATTTATACTCACCAGAAGTTCTATTTGTGTGAAAACCTGTCTGAAAATACTTATACTCACCAGAAGTTCTATTTGTGCGATAACCTGTCTGAAAATATTTATACTCACCAGAAGTTCTATTTGTGTGATAACCTGTATGAAAATATTTATATTCACCAGAAGTTCTATTTTAATTTGGATATTCCGAAATAAAATGTTTTCTTCTTAAATCCTCCAAGTGAGTTTCCCAAATAGTTGATCCATTCTAGATGATCAAGAGAACCTCTCAATGGCTGCCGAAGAACAAAACCAGACAAAAACAGGCACTCTATTAGAACAAAATTGTTCATTAAAACGCTAGATAAGTCAACAAAAAAAGTAAAAATTTGTAAGTATAATCTTTTATGTTTAAATCTATAAAATTCTTTAGAATATGAAATATAAAAGATATATTTTTTAACCAAAGTTTTTTTTTAGTTTTTAATTGTTCAACCCTTACGTAATCCTTTCAGTTGAAATATCCAAGTGTATTCAATATGTCGACACAAATCTGTCAGTTTTCCCCCTACAATTGGGTATTATTTAATTGTAAAATTAGATGACAAAGTGAACCATTCTTAAATCTTCCTCGAATACCCTATTATAACTTAACCCGCCCAACCTTTAAAACAGAGTCGCTTTTAGAGTTTGTTCCACCTGTGTCCAAAAAAAGTAATCCAGTACTGTGCCATGTTCTAATGGTTTACTTTCTTGCTTAACTCAGGTCCAGTTAGTCCAGTTAGGTCCTTCCCCTCCAAATTGCCGTAATGTTGCTTATTTATACACACCGAGAAAATAAACATGAGAAAACTGAGGATAAAAATAACCTCAATAAGTAACTAGGCTTTATTTACATTACACAGATGAATAATTCTAACAAATTAAATTATAAATATGTGTTTTAACCTTTCCCTTCCTATGCTAAAAAAATCCGCGCGTTACGGTGATGTGTATTCAATACACATGTAAAAATGAGCGATTTAAAATCGGAAAGATAAGAATATTCATAGTCAATCGCTTAAACTAATTAAATTTGAAATCAAAAGTGATAGTAATTGAAATTTTATTGCTAAAAACATGAAAAAAACATCGGCCGACGTTCACAAAACGGGCAAAGAGACCACCTCAAATGGATGCCCGTGAGCTACTGAAGCGAGAGAAGCGCGCGACCTGAGATTCTATTTCTTACGTTCCCATATACCGAAGTAGATTGAGAGTAAGACGTGAATAGCGTCACTTCCTCACCCATAGCAGTTTTTTTAGAATTTATATACCTACGTCACACACTGGCACACGTTTGATTGTATTGGTGAATTTATTTCCGATTTTCACAAAATATCTCTGATGTGGCCGATAAGTACCAATTATTATTAATACTCGTATTTCATTCAAGGAGTAATGTATTACGGAGGAACACCATAAATCTGAACCCAGTATTTATTATATTTATAGAGATATTAAAGTTTTTAAAAGCAATGTGTACTAGTTACACATCACAGGAAATAAAAGGTTAATATCATCAATCATAGCTGCTCTACCGATATTCAAAATCATCTTTCCATTGCAATTTGCTGCCATATTATGCCTTTTGTTTTATGTACTTACCTAAATTATCTAGCATGTATGCCTTAGATATAACTCTTTCCTCTTTGTTCCTTGTAGGTTACCACTATATAAATCTTAACCATTTGATGATTTCAATTTCGTCTACAAATTTTATTTGATGGTGAATCAATGTATTGCGAAAACGATCCCTTTTTATTAATTTGTAGAAAATTTCATGCTTTTTTGAGTGGTTTTAAGTTGGATGACAGAATTCAAATTTTACACTTGTATGAAATAAAAATTATGATACATTTCTATCTAACTTGCATAATCATTAAAAACTGGGTTTTCATTAATCTTAGTTTTGTCGCACGCATGCATCACACACATTGAATGTAAGGGTGCGCCAGTCCTGATTTATAGTATACCCTCGCCTACTCTGTCTGCATCCGTGTCCCTTCCGGTCTTTTCGAATAGATTTCCAAAGTTCACAATAACCCTTACCCACTTTTCTATCACCAGGGTCAAAGGATGTCCGGTTTTCTAGTTCGTGTCCTCATCTACTCTTTTCTCCATATAGTCTATGTAAAAAAGTGATCAATTATATACAAGAACAAATTTTTTTTAAATAAAAACTCATAATTAAACAAATTAAATAAACAGAAAAAGTATAATAAAAAAATCATATCGCCTCAACACATTCAGTTCGATTCAACAAGATGTTTTATCATAAATATGTCTAATTGTAGGATACAATACTACATTCTCTCCAGTACTCTGTGCTGCCTAACTACGTTACTTCAAAAAACTCAAGTTTGTATTCTTCAAAAAAATTTAATATATGCCATCTGAAGAGCCTGATCATCAAAATCAGTCAAACGACCTCTTTTTTTCTCATCTCTTAAGCTTGTCTCGCTGGATTTAAAACGGTTAAAACATTTTCGAGCTTGTCTTTCACCGATTGTTCCTTCATCAACGAATTCGTTGAAATCGCGAAATGACTCTGCTGTAAGCCATCCATTTTCAAAGTGGTAAAGCATGATATAACGAATATGGAAGTGGTTATCAACGTGCATTTTTACTACCTAAATAAAAAGGAATAAACTTGTAAAACAAATTTAAACAAAATGACAAATTTGACAGATTCGAAGAGCACCGGTAAAACAATCGTTAACTATGCACAAACCTAATATTTTAATTTCAATAAATCACGACGTCATTCTGTTTGTAGTCGAATTGAAACAATCAGTATCTTTAACTCTTCATTGTATCAAAAGAAAAACACTAAACGGAAATTGTATGTTATTCTTCCATTGCGGAAGATTTGAGAGAACATATTTCTGAGTAAATGTCAAGTTTTTTTTCAATACCCGATGTTGCTTGTACTCACAACACCTTACTCACAATTTGGAAAAAAACTATTTGCCTAAAGAATTCTTGTTGTGCGCCGTTTTTCTTCATTCAGCTCGAACATATTGTGCCTTAATCGTGAAAAGTCGTGTGAGGTAAAAAATAATACGAAAACGTAAAGTTACTTTTGTTTTTGTGTTTGTTTTAACTTCCTTCATTGTAGTCGTATGAGTATGAGAGAGAGAAGTATTGATATAGACTAAAGATAATAATTAAGTATTTTCTTAAAATACTAAATAATAAAAGAAGTAGTATGAATATTATGACTATGAAAAAAACCAATTACATCTATTGACATAGTATTTTTTTATTTAACTTGTTATAATTTTTTCATTATTACATGGGCTTTTTCATTTCGAAAGTTTTTCTTTTTTTATCGTCCTTAGTAAGATACAGGCAAATACCTAATTTACTGGAGGCACGACAAATTACAGACAACAAACCCAGATCCATAAAAATTGCGTATTGACATTAAATTACCAGTAGTTTATTTCACAAATTTTATTTTCATAAAACTTCTCGTCATATATACATAAAATAATAAAATCTTCGTTTTCAATGCTAAGAGTCGTGACTTTCCATTCTTAATTCTTCTACTATGCACCTTTATATTCTCTTTTATCTCTCTTAACACACCATAGTCCGTAGCATCTCGAACATTGTTGAACCATTTGCAGTCTCAACTTGGCCGACTAATCTTTTTAAGGGATCTATTTTTTTTTCTCTTCTTCTTTACATTGACTAACCTCTCCAAGTTATCTTGAACTCACCTAACCATGTGCCCAAAAAAGTAGAGAATGGGTTTCAGGCACATAGATGAGAGTCTGCCGTTCACTTGAACCTGTTGTATAATTAATCAGTTAATTCCCCTAGCATTTGCTTCGAGCACCACATCTGAAAAGCATTATTCTTTTTATTACTCTCATACTATTATCATCCAATACTCCACTGCATTGAGAAAGATCGAAAAGACTAACGACTGTACCAGGAAAGCTTTCAAAGATAAACGATATCTTAGTCATATCAAAATGTTTGAAAAATGACAATATTTGTAAAAAACACATTGGGTATACTAAAACTTTGGAGAAGCGATGATGGGAAAACTATGACACATAAAATGTTGCAATATATAATAACAGCTTGTAGACGAGTCAACGATGCAACTGCCTTGGATTTTTCTACCCCACAGGGAGTGGCATATGTTTAAAATGTAGACTAGGACAATACTTCTTAACGGGGGGTGGCAGCTTTCTGGAGGAGCTGCAATGGTTTTTTGGGAGGCCTCGAAGAAATTATTGAAACGTTATTTGCTTATTGTTTAAGTCAATTATTTTTATTTTACATATTTGAAGTAGTTTCTGGGTTTCCACGTTCCACATGCATCCTTTCAACTGGCATTAATTACAATGACCCATTAAAATAGCCCTGATATAACTGTTATAAATATTTTCCGATCGTACTAACAAACATGCCAAGAACCAGGACATGGGCTGCGAAGCAGGAGTGATATTTGGTGATATTAATAGTTCTACGAATGATATAAATGCATTTAAAACGGAAAACAATAGTCGTAAATATAAAAAATATGTTGAAGCAAACAAAAGAAATAAGATACAAATTATATTAAATTAGGATTTATCGGCGTAGAAATGGATGGAATTCCATAGTCACACTCCGAAGCTCCGTTCAAGCGAATTGCACATTTTAACACAATGTCCTGAAGTTAATTATACCTATATAATGGTTTCTGTAAAAGTTATAAATTTTATGAAAGCAAATGCTCTTAATTCATGACTATTTTCTGCTCTTAGTGAAGAAGTTTTTGCTGGTCATACATTGCTACTTCTTCACACAGAAATTAGATGGATGAAAATTCTTAATGGTTTATTGGAATTCAATTTGATGTTTTGAAAAAAAAACTATATATTTTTTTTAAAAGATATAAAATCTTATTTTACCATTTATTTCGATAAAAAGTATTGGATTGTAAAACTTTCATATTTGACAGATATTTTCTAAATTCTAAATCAGCAAAATTTTTCTTTACAATGAAACCATTTCAACATCTTAACTACGAAAAGTTAAATAGAAGCGTTGAAAATGAAAATGCACGGATGGAGTAAAAAAAAGAGATTTTTTTTAAAATGTTTCCGAACTATACGCAAATAATTTTGTACAGCAATTTCACATTTGTAAAACAGCGTATAAATTATTTGATAAAATATCATCTTCAGAAATTAATGGACAAATTCGATAAATATTTTCCAAGTAATTAACTTGTAAGCGGAAAATTGTAGATTAAATATCCATAAAATGTGTGGGCTGAATAACATCTAGTGTCTTCGCGGCTGGACCCGCCCTATATTGGTGGGGTATATCTTGGCCGGGGGGGTGTTATGAGATGAGCCCGTACCTCTTGATGCTTCTCTCTTAAATCTGTTTTCTGATATTTATGTGTTTTTCGGATGCATTTAAATATGTTATGTTCATACTATGTTGCTATCAATAAACCTTTATTTATTTATTTATATAATTACTGGGTAAATACCAATTTATCACCTACGGACGAGGATACAATATTGGAAATTATGAAATATTTAACTTTGATCTCCGTTTTCAAGAAGAAAAGTTTGGTCCAATTTTTTGATACATATCCGGAGTGAATATATGTTTACCATCGCCATTCAAAATTTACTGCCCTTTGATTCTATTCATTAATGCGAAAAAGGAGTTTTCACAATGGTAAATATTAAAACAATACAACGAAATCGACTCCGACTGCATGCAAATAGCATTAGGTAATACAAGTGAAACAAGAATAGCCGAATTAATGGGGAGTGTTTAGAGGTCCCATTAAATACACCTACTTTAGGTAAATTATTTATTTTTCCGGTTTTTATAATCAGTAAATAAAACCATCATTTTCAAATAAATCTTAATATTTGTTTTAATAGGCAATCCACCCAAACAAGGATGATTTAAGCCATTAAATTTTAGTCGTTATGCAATTATATGAGTCAATTTGTTAAAACTATTTTTTTTTATTTGTGTTCTAGACATTTTTAATTTTTAATTGATTAGACTTCAAAAACTTAACAATCGATCTATAAGCGGAAAAGTTTTACAAAGAAAGAAGAAACGCAACATTCATTGAACGCAGCAAATATATGGCTTTTAGTGTGTCAAATCTGTCTCGCAAAGGAAAACCGAGAAAT
Source organism: Odontocerum albicorne (assembly GCA_949825065.1). Classification (NCBI taxonomy): domain Eukaryota; kingdom Metazoa; phylum Arthropoda; class Insecta; order Trichoptera; family Odontoceridae; genus Odontocerum; species Odontocerum albicorne. The sequence continues at coordinate 33,230 of CATKWJ010001020.1, forward strand.
ATATGGATTATAGTTGCATCATCCAGACCACACTCGCAGCCGGGACTGTCTACAATATTCATTCTGATTTTGATGGTTATTATGTTTGTAAAAACTAGGGAGCCACAAAAATATTTTAGGGTATTTAGGGTACCGCAAGTAGTAAAAGGTTAAGGACTACTGGACTAGGATACACTACATATAATATTCACAATTGGATGTTGACGGTTTTCCCACTTTGTGAGTGCTAGGAGATACAGATCATGAGCCACATGGTCAACAGCTGTACATGGTGTATTTCTTGAAGGTCTGTAATAGATGCACCGCTCGACACTTGCACAGTAAAAAAGCAATAAATAACACATTTAATGTTGTGTTTTATTACACTTTCGTTGTATACAGTAAAACCTGGCGGGCGTATTGCCATGTGGCAATATCTTCCTTATAACCTGAAAGATATTAAAGAGGCCTTAACTTAAAACCAAATTTAAATCCTTTTTAAAAAATTCTGTGTACCAATGATAATTGAACCCGCAACCTCCGGGCTGGGAAACAAACGTCTTACCAACCAGGCCACGGAGGTTGTCAATGTTATTACAATACAAATATAATGTTTGGTTTTCAGTTTGTTACATGTGTAGTTAACTTTACAGAAATATTTTAGAGTCGATTGAACTTGTTTTTTTTATTATATTCCATCAGATTATTATTGCATTCGATACAATATCTTTACATATTTTAGAGTTCTTCCTTAAAAACACAAACGACTTATGTTATGTCAACCGTTACCGAGTTGACATCACATAAATCTTAATAGCAACAGGAATCGAACCCGTAACTTGGGAGTTATGGGTTTAATTCCTATTGGTTATTTGATATTTAAAAAAAAGGGTTCCAGTATGTGTTTTCCTTAAGGCAAGTTAAAACTCCTTTATGGTTGGCTAGAAGAGGTAATATGGTAAAAAAAAACATCAGAATATAATGTATACAACGATAGTGTCATACAATACAATGCAATATTATTAACAAAACCCATTTAAAGTCATTACAAGAAGAATAATTCAGATAAGGTTTAATACATGAAAATATTTTTTTCATAATTTCTAAAATGCTTGTTCTTACAGTATCCACATCACCCGTTATTTCCCATGGCGTAAGACTCTGGAACCAGATGCTAACAAACATAAAACTTGCTCCTTCGTTGGTGTATTTTTAACCACTTAATAATCACTATATTTCCCTTCGGTGACATAGCGTGTCTTCTCGTTCCCTCATGATCCTTCTTCCCATTATTTCCTCGTATTGTTATTTTTTTTATATTGAGGCCGTTAAATTATTTCAATCTTATTTTTATCTTACAATTCTGACTTTTATCATTTTATATTTGTGTAAAACTTTAGCAGAAAGATTTCACCCAACATTGTAAATGAACAATTTTCTGAATGATTGAAAGAGATTTATTTCAGTTCTCCAATAAATCCGCAATTTTTTTCATTACATTATAAAGTATTTAAATAAATAATAGTTTAAGAATAAACTCATTATTTTTCCTATGAAATTGACAAATTTGATCGAACAGAGCTACATTTCGTTATTGTGTTGAATTATTCAACAGAAGTCTCGTTTTGTAACAAGACATTTTTCTTATTTTCCTCTCAAAATGTTGTTTTAAATGACTGGTATTTCCCAGGTACGGCAAAAAAGTGGGTATACAGGGTGGCCCTGACGCATTGTTATGCTTTTAGACGTCGTTAAAAACATACATTAGCTTTACCTTAACGTGGCGCAAGACAATGTGTGTCCTTGGCTAAAACATCGCAACTTAAGTTGGTTTTTTGTCTCTCGTGTGTCATTTATTTTTGTTATATTTATAACGTTATGTTATTATTATATTTGAGCTCTAAACGTAATCTGCTTTATTTGTTTAGATTTAAAATAAGACTTTGATAAAATATGAGTAACTCAACAATATATGTTAATCCACTTAAAAAAAGCATTTACTTTTATTTGAAGTCTTGACAAATCGATTGTTATCTAAAAGATGAAATTGTCACTCTCCAAAATATGTTGCAACAAAACTAAAGCTCCCTTGGAGTGACCTGTCACTCAACGACAATGAATGAAAATCTTAAATGTACACGTGTTGTATTACACTTATGTACAGTACAACGTGAATGGTTTATGGTCATCTTGCAATCTCTTTCAACCAACTTAAAACATGTTAAAAAGGACTTACGTGAAAAGCAGACTGGCAGAAATCGAATCAACAAACCTAAGACGAATTTTTAACAGACGTCTAATCAACTAGGCTAAGAAAGTCGACAGTTTTATTTAATGGTTTATTTTGAATGAGATTTTTTCAATCAAGTTGAAATTTACCTTTTACCTATTTCTTTATTTTATTTTTTTACACATGACAAGAAATATACACAATTTGCGAAAAAAACAACAGGTAAATTTATTTGGACACACAATTTTAATGGATCTGGGTTTGTTGCCTTTCATTTGTTGTGCCCCCAGTAAACTAGTATTTGGCCTGTATCTCACAATATACACTTATATATTAATTACTTTTACCACATAGATGCGTAGGCCTTATAAAAAGGAGGAAAAAGATACGTACGCGGTTAACAACGATGGGACCAAATATTTAAGGAATTTTGAATATCAATTGATAATATATTCGTACACAGATTCGTGTATTTGAATTATTAAAGAGTTAGGTAGAAATAGGGAAAATGTTTATTTATTTTTTTTTTCTCAATACAGCCTAATAACTTTGGATTTTTTTAAATTTCTTTACATACATTAAAAACAAACAAATATATTATAAATTATCAACATTCACTCAAATAAGTGCTTTCAACCATCATAATTTAGACGAAAATTTACATTTACTTTTTACAGTGTGATATGAAATGTGTCAACATCCGAAGCATTCCTATTTAGAAGAAATAAAACCCTACCAATAGAGACTCGTTGTAACACGGGTGATTGAGAATAGTTTCTGCTGGCTTAGTTTGTGGCTAGGAGACTCGTTGTAACACGGGTGATTGAGAACAGTTTCTGCTGGCTTAGTTTGTGGCTAGGAGACTCGTTGTAACACGGGTGATTGAGAACAGTTTCTGCTGGCTTAGATTGTGGCTAGGAGACTCGTTGTAACACGGGTGATTGAGAACAGTTTCTGCTGGCTTAGTTTGTGTTATACGGAACATTTAACGTTTTGTATTGCTGGACAACTTACAATTTTTCGAACGAGTCAGAGATTTATTTGCTCACTCAAGGAATTATATCTTAGCATGCATATTAGGAACTAGACAGGATTAAGCCATGAATAGTTGCCATATTTACTCATATAGGGAATTCAAGGTACTTTTTCTTCCGTTTCTCTACGATGAGTAAGTTTTATGCCCCCCACGTTCTCCAAATTCAAGCAATGCTTTCTAGTTTGCTACAAACCAATGAATTAAAGATATGTGAGCACCGTTTGCTGGGTAAAAGGTTTACATATTTGTGCAAAAATTGTTAGTAACAGACTCGAAAAACCATTTTTTCCTTTTCATAAGAATTCAATTAAATATCAATCAAGCTTTGGACAAGATGGGAAAATGATAGCATTATGTTGTTGTATGTCACTGTGGTTGTACACAGTACAACTTGAAAGGTTTGATGCTGTGTGGCAATATTTTCTGGCCAACCAGAAACTTATAAAAGATGCAGCAATGGAAAATTAGAATTAAATCTTAAAAAAAAAATGATAACAATAAGCTGAATCCGCAGTCCAATTCGCAGAATTGAATCCGCGTCTCTTAAGTTGAAAGGCACGTGTTTTACCAACTAGGCCACTGGATACTTAAGTTGAAAGACACGTGTTTTACCAACTAGGCCGTGGATCACAGAGCATTTAATACCTAACTCACATATTGTCGAATGTTATTTTATGCTTGTTACATTTTGCTTGGTAAATTTTTCATTGGTTTTTAGTTGCTGAAATCAGAACTGGAAAAACGAATAATAGAAGTCAATCCACAAACTACTGAACTAATTATATTCAAAAGAGATATTTCCAGAAACCTCTATGATGACGAAAGAACAAAAAGGATAGATTGAAAATTTGTAACCTAAGTAGTTAAAGGTTTTAACTATTTATTTTATATCGTCATTAATGCATGAAGATAAAACATATAGAATGCTAATGCACGTATAAGAAAAAAAAATAAAAAAAACATTTGTTAGATGGGTTTCACGATTAACCTACAAAATATATTACATAATATAAATATGAAAGACAATAAAAGCTTTCATAACGCACCATCAGCCGAAAAGTGCTTAAACTTTGCCAAAAAATACATATTTTCTCTTGCATTATTTATAACCGTATAAAAATAAAAGCTTTCAATTTCTAAGACGCGGCACACATATATCACCGATTTTATATCATCGTTATCATTCCACATTCACATTGATCCAACGGTCATTACTCATGTGCTACAAACGTGTGTTCCAGATTCGATTTCTGGCGGATTTACTTCCGGGTTGATACTCTCTCTCTTACTTTAATTTACGTTTGATCTTAGCTTATCAACCCTTTTTATATGCATTCAAAAGAGAATTTTCACCTAATAAATGGTAACAGCAAATTATATTAGTTGATATTATTGATATAGAATATTCTTGCACATCAGAATATTAAGTTTTATATATCTAGGTTGTGTGCTGGCTAAAGTGCATCAGTTAGCACACAGTAAAGTAATGCAAACACTTGACGCCCGTGCATTTATTGCTTTAATGACGACTGTCAATAGTTCTCGATCATAAGAGAATACCTAACAGCTCAATTCACTTTGGATTTTGTTTACAATTTATGAAAATATTTTCCTGTTTTATAAACATTCTTCATCTTTAAATGTTTTGGTCTCGAATTTCAGTATTCAGACATGAAAAGTGGATAGCGTATAACTACAGCTTGCTGCTGCTTCCTATTAGTCCATTTAGACATAAAGTTCACGTAGTTATTTCAGGAAATAGTACCTTATTTTGAAAGCTCGAGCACAGAACATCACATTTGAACCAACATCGTTGTATTGAAAGAAAATATTAACGTTGGGAAATAATTAAAGGAGCTGATTAAATATGCTGGGAGAATTGCATTTACTGAGAATAATATATAGTATGTCGCACAGCTGAATATGAACTAAGATTATATATTTTAAGACTTTTTTTTAATATTCATGGTGAAATTAATTCCAAATCCAATGTAATGCCAACTCAAGAAAAGTTAATAATAAGAGGAAAAAAAATAGTTGGGCAAAGTAAATAATACTTTGAATCAATAAAGAAGAGTTTATTGTGGGTTTGAATTTAAACATATTTCTCGTGCCCTTAGATTAGTTTCAACTATTTTTTGTTGATATAATATGAGAAGATTCCCTCTTCAGACAAATGCAAAGGATTTTTGTTCAACATATAATGTAACGTGAACAATTTGAAAAATTATTTATAAATATCCTATGACCTTTTTTTAACAATGTTGCCTTGTTTTTATTTTGTAAATATTTTTTATCTTGCTTATAAAAGTGCATTATATTTGTAAAGAGTTTTTTGTAAATATTTGTTTTTTACACCAATATTATTTTAACCGCCGGTAATACATGTCGCATGTTGCGTAGTTGACGTGTTTTGTTTAGTGTATTTTTTTTATGATTTTTAGAGGAGTTTCTCCCAAAAAAAAAAAAATTTATGTTATATTATATGTTACGTTGCACATTAGATATTTAGTATATACATAGTAATCTCAAGTCACACCAAAGTGCTTCGCTTGGTGATAAGCTAGGTGTAACGTGACTAATAGACTATAGTTCGGAAATTCTAAGATGAGTCCTGTGACAGCTCACAAATTTGCCCCTATACAACCTTGTTACGATGTTCAGTAATTTTAATTATTTGGTCAACTTTAATACAAGCCTCAATTCTAATAAATAGCAAGTTATTTAGGTAAATATATTACATAAGGTTGTATTGATGCGAATTTGAGAGCTGTCACAGGACTCATCCTAGAATTATAGGTGACTTCCGGCTTGGCCACACCAAAGTGCTTCGCACAAATTCATTTGACATTTGGGAGCGGTTGAGTCAACAAACGATGCCACTCTCAAAACTAACCAAAAAGCTACTTCTCTCAGAGAATTTAAATTACAAATTTCGAACATCTCAAATTCGAACTTTTTGGGTGCATAATGTTAATTTATCTAGAAGTAGTCGTGGAGAGTTTCAACTTCTCAACAAAGAATTGCGGAAATACGATGAAAAGTTTTGTAGTTATTTGAGAACAAAGCAGGAAACATTTGACTTATTGTTGGGCAAATTAAAATAGACATTACAAAAGGAAGATACGCATTTCAGATATTCTATGTTCAATAACACACGAGGAACTACTTGTTGTAACATTAAGGTAAGTGAAACTATTTTGAAAAGTATATATTCTTAGTTTTTTTATTATGTGCTCTTTTAATATTACAGTGATTTTATTTTATTTTAAATATATACTCGTATGTTAGGATACATATGATTTATAGATTGTAGCGTGTATAAAAATAATACATTTTTATGTAATTTGGTCGATGGGTTCCATAAAGGTTCTCTTTTGTATACTGCTTCTATTAAAACTTCCTCCATTTGGTAAAATCACTTGGTGATAATAAAATTAACCAACACGTCTCTTCGCTAGGAGATTCGCTAGGTGACTAATGGTCACGTAGCGTGGCGCGAAGCGTGCAGTGTGACCATTGGGATAGTATGTGGTGCATTGGTTCGCTAGGATATGTCATCTAGCTCGCAGCGTATAAAATATATTTTGTAATATTTTCATTGAAAATTTTAAAAATACATTCTGAAAAAATGAAGACGTGTTTTTCATGTACCTTTTAAGATGCCTGATGTAAACACTGTTAGTGTTTTTTTCTAGATAAACCTTCAAACCTTCAAAGCTGTACTGCATACTTCGAAAGTGTAATAAAACAATTATGTTAAATTATTTATGACAGTGTTCTTACAAATTTTCTGACGTTTAAGAAAACCAATCGATGACTTACGGAAAGAAATATTTTAAGAATTTAGTTCATGGTGCTTTTAATATAAATAAAAATTAAATCTATCCTGAAAAACGTTAGCTGTTTGCCGGATAACTTGATCGTTTTGTTTAGTGTGTCGTACGCAGAAAAGTGTTGAAAATCGCTGATATAAATCATCCACATCCCATTCAATCAAAGAGAGGCGTCGGTCTCCACGGCATCTATACACACGCGTCGCGTCTGTGCAAATTATTATCAACAATTTACATAGTAATTATACGAAGGCCATGGACTGTGAGAGCGGCTTCCGCCCTTTGGCTGGGCCGATACGCTCACGCTCAGATGGGCGCGGAAAGGAATGGCTACAGTTCAAACGGGGTAATTTTAGACACTGATGTGCATAGCTTGGTCAACGGGGTGAAAGACAGGGGTGGCTTTGGTAGAATACAAATAATGCTAAAAATCCAATCTATTCGAGATTCATATTTACTCAATTATTATCGACTGAACCCAAATCACATATACCAAAATCGCTATGGACGGAAGACAATGGTCTGTGTTTAGTGGGATCAGAAGGGTGTTATCTATTATGAGCTGCTAAAACCTGGTGAAACCGTTAAAACTGAACGCTACCGACAACAAATGATGGATTTGAACCGACCATCGCGTAAAATACGACCAGAATATCAAAAGACGCAACACAAATTGATTTTGCTTCATGATAATATACCATCGCACACAGCAAAACCGGCCAAATAAACGATTGAGGCGTTTAGTTGGCAAATACTTTCACATGCGGTTTACTCACCAGACTTGGCTCCATCCGATTACTACTTATTTGCATGGGGGACACACTTGCTGAGCAGCGCTTCACTTCGTACTAAAATGTACGAAAATGGCTCGATAATTGGTTTGCCTCAAAAAAACAACAGTTTTTTTGGCGTGGCGTCCACAAATTGCCAGAGAGATGGGGAAAATGTGTAGTTAGCGATGGGCAATACTTTGCATAAAATTTTTTTACCATTTTCATACAATAAATTTGTGTTTTCTATAAAAAAAATCCGGTTTCATATTTACAGGCCGATAAACAGATTTCAGTTTTTTCCTCTTCTTTCTACCGTCTTAGTTCCTAGATGTTTTGTGATAAGATTGATAGAATTACGGGGTAGAAATATGTGCATTGCAAAGAATGGCATTATTCAATCGTAGTGCACGCATCAACTTATTTGAATTGATCATTCAGATATATTGAAAAGAGTGTCTGGTAGACAGAATATGCGTGAACTCAATATATCATGGACTCGACGAGTTTAAAATCACAAGTAGAAGAACGGAACTTTTGGTTCGAAATCGCACACGTCTAACATGAGAATTGTTACTAGACAAGCTTTAACACCATATTAGGGTCCTTTTTTAGATACGTTCTATAATTGAACAAGAAACCTTCACTCAGATCTCACACGTCTTACTTACTAGGCGGCACATTTCAATGTAAAAATATTATCTATATAAATAAAAATGTAAATGTTTGTTAATATATAATCTCTTATCTCCGAAAGTTCTTCACCGATTGCTTTGAAATTTTTACAAAAAGTTGCATTTGTATACAAGCATGTTTATATATATTTTTTTTATATACGGTTGTATATAAAACTGTATACGGTTGTATATAAATTGGGAACGGAAAGGTGCCGGTTGATATGACTTAAGGACGAATTTCATTGCCTCATATATGTTTTTGTTATAACTTTCTTACTTCTTTTTCAGTGCAATCGATCTGCTTTAGTTTGTCAAAATGCCGAGGAAGCAGCAGAGCGACGTGCAACCTGACTTGAGGATGCACGGTTGCGAGCACGGTATCACTCTCTGAAGCTTCAGATCTACTTCGTTCTCAACAGAATAAACGCGACAGGCTGAGAGTGGCTGAAAGATGTCAAAAATATTGTATACCCACAAGCATTGTGAAATTAAACATATTAGAAACGTGTGCTTTCTCTTTTCTTTCTTTTCCATTTAACCAGTCTGAGCCACAGCAACGCGTGGCCTGGTACAGCTAGTATAAAATAAAACTGTCAGAAACGGGTATTATTTTTGGGCTTTCGAATATTGAGACAGTTAAGTCACAAATGTATAGACCAAAGAAATAATAGGCGAAGATAGTTAGAAATATTAAAATTAGGAAAAGGTAAAAAGTAAGAGAAAAAGAAAAGCATATATTGCGAGATGTATGTATGTGTATAGAAGTTTATGTATAAATTTTCAGACTTTTATATAAGAAGTATGTCATGTCCAAACAGAATTTATATAGATTCTAAATAATTAATATATAATTAAAAATCCATCCTCTTAATAATATTGATAATAGAAATACAGACGGAAGTCTATGACGCTATAGATACGATTGCTCAGGAAAGTACAGGTGGGCTAGAATATTCCAAGATTAGACAGATGCGTGAAGAAAATTAAGAAATGGCGCTACGGAGATCATTTAGAAAATCACGACAGGGGTGGAAGGATAACACCGCGATAACAGTGGGGGTAAACTTGACGTGAAAGTCATGTGCGGGATTAGAGACAACTTTTAAGACAGATTTATTTTGTGTTGTAAAATGGCACAGACTGAACTTGATGATGATGATTCTTCCATCCTGGACTTACTCGTATAAGAGAATCTCTTTAATTATTTATAAAAATAATATTTTCATTACTCACCGCTCTTTCATTTCTCGTGAATATTTGTGTCTATCATTGTTTATTTAAATAATTACATACATTTTATTTTATAAAGTTAAAAGTCGATTAAAGAAAGCATTATTTTACAGTATTCTTCTTGTCCCCCAACGTTGAATATCACTCGAGAGTAGATATCTTTGTCCCCGGCAGTCCGAAAAAGATCTTCAACGCCCCTTATGCCAGTCCAGTCACGTATATTGCGGAGCCAGGAGATTTGCCTCCTGCCAACACCTTTTCGGCCTTCTATTTTGCCTTGGATGATCAAGTGCAGTAATCTGTACTTTGCTCCTCTAAGTATTTTTACAGTATTAATTATTTTAATTAAGAAATTGGTAAATATCGTAAACATTTTGATTTACTTTAAAAACATTACTGAAAAAAAATCTTAGACATAAAATATAAATTATTTGTATCAATAAACCGTAGGGCGCTCATATCATACACATACTACTAAGTTGACCCTGCTTTCAGGAAGTGGCCTGCAAATATAGTGACACATTCATACTCGAGTTGACAGGGATGTACTTGGATAAATCGTTTGCAAATAAATGAACAATACCTTTTTCTAAATTCATTTAAATTTCTGAAAAAAAATTCCATCCGATAATTATTTTCATCATACTCAGCCCTACAACCGAGGAACAAATAGATTTTGGCAGCCTGCAGGATTCTCTTCTCACTACTTCTTTCGGCAGCATTCCGTCTCCAATTGGTTATTCTCAATATGCGATATTTCTCCGTCACTCAATCTAGCTAAAGGATCGTTGAATATTTTTTTATTGAAGGAACAGTATCACGCATGCGGTATAAGGGCCCAAGATAGCGCAGTATATCATTTTTTTAATTTTTTCTTAGTCCAATTTCTAATGTTGTAAATTGGACCAGAGAATACATTTATCAAATATATCGAGAATTATTTTGGTCCCTTTTTAAGTGTCCAGGTATCCGTCACGTAAGCTAGCACAGGCTTTTGCAACGTTTCACAAATTATTTTTTTTATATTTCTGGAGAGTACGCAAGATCTTTGTAAGAATAGAAGGAGAATTATTATTTTATTTTTAAATGATTACACTACTGCCAAAACAAGCTAACGGGGAAGTTGAGGTAAAGGTTTTATTTCGTATTAAAGGCATTCAAATCATCCATATCTGGAATATGTAAAAATAATTTCGTAGCATAATTTTAAGATACAATTTTTTTATTCAGTTACGTTTATCCAACACCACGGCCATATTGATGCATTGAAGTGTTTATAAAAATGTACTGAATTATCAATAAAAATGTATTAATGCAAATACATCAAAGGGTGTTAAACAAATGTTGAATAGGGATGTATGCGGTTTGCTGTATGCTAATGACGCGGTGGTATTAGCGGGAAATTAAGATAAATGACACAATTTGATAAGTAATATGTTTGAGAGATGGAAAGAGAAAGATCTAAGAATGAATATTATGAATTTGAGTCATGATTAATAATCAGTGTGAAAGCAAAAGTAAATGCGATATAAGGATGATCGACGAAAGATTTGTGGAATTTTTAGTTATTAGGGATATTGAACGGAGTATAGCGATATAAAACAACATTAATGGGGACTTACATGTATACTTTGAACTGGAAAGTATCAAAAACTGGTTAGATGGAAGTCCACAAAATACTTAAGAACCAAGTTTGATGTATGAGAGTGAAACGCGATGGGGTAAAAATACTTATAGAAACCGAATAAATGCTGTAAAAATTCATGCATTGAGAAGAATACGTGGGGTGACGAAGTTTGACAAAATATGCAAAGAAGTGATTAGGGATGAATGAGAACTTTAGGTTTATGCTCTTAAAAAGATGAAGAAGGGCACTCTGAGATGGTGTAGGCACGCAGAACGAATGAAAAAAGAAAGCCTAATAAAATGAATAAAGGGTGCAAATATGAATGAAATACTCTTTATTCGAAAATCGAACCAACTTATATTAAAGGATTCAATTTAAGGGTAAAACATATGCTTTCTCGGTAAACATATTTCGATGAAAAAAGTGTTTGGTTAACTAAGATTATATATGGTGAATAAATTTTGTTTAATAAAGTTATGAATTTGTGGCAAATATTTGTGATACGTTGATTTGTTTTATTTGATAATAAGTAAAGATTAATTAGAAATTATTTCCAGTTTTTTTTACTAATGAGCAGTTTGTGGAGGCAAGATGACGAAAGATTAATTAAAATTTGTTATAGTCTATTTGATCGTTAAATGAGTGCTTATAAACTTCTTATTGAAAAAATATAATTGAACGATGCATTGTTAACACTGCATTTTTATTTTGTAAAAATATTTTATACTTAAAATGATTTATCATTATTTTCTAAATTCTACAAATGCTTCAGGCATCGACTTTCATTTTCTGTCAATTAATGGTAAAGTAAAGAATGAAAACATTAAAAAAGAATGCAGATTGAAATTTTGTAAAAAAAAGAGTATTGGAATGTAATGGTTCGACCACCTTAAAATAATGAAAAACGAAAGATTTACAAAAATAATCTATTCGGTTAGTAAAGAAGGCAGAAGACATTTGAGAAGACCTATAAAAACATGGCTTTCCTAAGGAATCGAATTCTTAAATAGGGGAAGATGAATAATATTTTTTTAGAATAGAATATGCTTGACGAGGTATATGGATGTGGCAAAAGCGAAATGCGAGTTTCTGGAAAGGAGTTTAGATTTATTATCTCTACCTACACCAAAACAGGCATGACATGATTGTGATCATGATGATGATTTCTTGTACATTATATTGCAGGCGATTTATTGTTAGCCAATCTAGGTTAGTTATTGGAAAATGGTCAGATTGATATTTGTTTTACACTTTTAGCATCTCTCTAATGATCTTAACCCTTCCCTTACGGTGATAAAATTGAAACGCGTGCTCCGGTGTTGGATAGTGAGTACGCGATCAAAAATTAGCGATTTTAAATCGGAAAAATAAGAACATTCATAGATAATCCCCTTAATTAATTATAATTGAAGTTAAAAGTTATAATAATTGAGATTTATTTGCTGAAAACATTAAAAAACCATCTGGCAACGCTCACGGAACGGGCGTAGATCTAGTCTCGTTGCCAGCTCAACAGCTACTGCGGCGCGGCAGGGTTGGTGGCTAACTCGGGCGTGGCTTACACTTGCGAGGTTGAGACAATTGAGCTCCTCGCTATTCAGTGACGTATGCAAAAGTGAGATGCGAATATAGTGTCGCGCTTCCCGCATACTCTTCACCTATCGTCAAGACCCAAGATCGAGGCACTCACAGCGTTTAAATGTGAATTTGTTTCCGATATTCACGAAATACTTACGATGTAGTCGATAAATTCTGATTATTATTAATATTATTTTTTAAATCAATGCGTAAATATATTATAGAGGAATACCTAAAATCTTAACCTTGTATTAATTATATTTATAGAGATATTGATGGTTATTAGAAGCAACGTGTAGAAGATACCCAACACAGGGAAGGAAAGTTAAACCTCTTTCCAAAGAACTTCTTTAAAATTAAACAGAAAAAATGATGCAGTATAAAGTTTGTGATAACTTTTAGGTCAATTGAAGTTGTGTCACATTTATTCAAAAATTCAAGGAAGATGGCATCAGATAATTTCGAATTTAAAAAGATTTAAAATTTTAAAATTTAATTTAATAAATCGTCAATTTTCGTGTCCGGGCCATCAATTGTTAATAAAGCCAAGTATTTATAATATGATGCAACAGAAATTGCCCATCATTCGTATCAATCAGGTCTTACCCCCAATATATAGAGTCCCAATGCTCGGACAAGTTAGCATGAGCAATATGTCCTGCTAAACTCCACAATGACGTTCAATGATATTTTCATTAGAAAACACTCCATCTTTGCATGTTAACCTAAATCTAGTCACCCTTACTTGAGTTACTCAAGACTTCAATTAGACCAAGACGGCTTGCCTTTTTCAAGAACTCTATCCAATCATCAGATACTTTTTCTTTTCACATCAGGGAACTCACCTTACCCAGGGAAACCGTCAATTTTGTGCATTCACTCTTGACACTATAATTGTATTTCAAACTTAATATTGTTTAATGTTGACCTTAAAAAGGGATCATGGGCAGTAAACTTGTTTTGTTTCTTTAAAAGAAATATTTAATAAAAATTACACATCGCCTGCTATAAAAAAATGTAAGCCATTTGCGGTCCATATTATTTATCGCTTTTCTGGTGCATTGTGCTGCTCTTAGCTGTCTTATATATACTTAAAATTCTTTCTTTATATTATTAATAGTTAAAGCATTAACATTGTGGAGGTTTAAAGACATTGTAATTTATTTTATCAAACACTGTTTATTCCACTTAATGGTTCGTTCCATTGTTTATTCCACTGTTCATTCACTTTATTCCACATAAAGTGGAATAAAGAGTATTTGATAAAACAAATAACAAAAAATTTGAATTCTTTGTTTTAAATCGAGTTTTAAAAATCATTGACTTTCTTATAATTTTTTTAAATTTTTTCTCCGTTGTTTGATGTTTCTCTCCGTTGTCAAATCGCGTTTTGTATTTCATTAAAGAGAAAATCCAAGCAGTGTCGTTGTTGGGTAATAAACGAACCACATATTTCTTACATAGTCTTGATTCTATAGGCTGTAAAATATTTAACAAGACAATTGGCAGCTTTTTTAATATATTATATCATATCATAGACTTATTTCATAAAGGTTGTATCAAATATTATATTATGCGGCAACGCAAACAGTCAGTGACACTCTAAATCAGTTTTTTTACATGGTTTCCGATTATTCTAAGCATTCGGCCTTTTAATCTATGATACGAAGACACCTTAATTAAATAGGCGCAGAAATTGAGGCGCAATTACAATTTATCAATATTCGAGGGTTTTCAGATTCACCTTAACACTTGCCTTACTGTGCTAAACAATTCCGCCAGCCACTATGCTGGACGCTCAGCATCCAGTGAAAAATTTATGTTTTAAATTAAAATCTGCTAGGTTATTTTTTGTAATTAGCTATAAAATTATTTTATTATGTACGTCCTGGTCACTCACTATCCATCATAGGGTGGCAAGTGTTAAATCATGACAACCTTTCTGGATTGACGGATAAATTATATCTGAAAGGAATATGAGCCATATAACTGGCGACAGTAATAGACTCCGTTCATGGTTGGAATTATCTATCATTTGAGTGATCCTAACGTATTTCTCTAAGGATTTCTGGAGTTCCAAGGAACCCTGAATCGTCTAAGGTGTGGCCATGATAACATTGCATATACCTTGCATAGGTTAGGTCTCATCGGTTCGTATGTGCTCATTTGGAATGGTCTAGACCCGAGACTGTCAAACATATCATGGAATGGTATCCCATATATTATTTCTTGAAGAACTTGAAAAGATTCATCGAGCTGCTTTTGAGGCTGTTATCTTAGATGTAAAACCTCTACTGCGAAAGTAAAATCATAAAACAGAAGAAGAAAATTTCATAAATAATATATGGTTGACGCGATGTAATATTTCTTAAATCATTTAGGATTTTGAGAATTTATAATCTTAAATATTATCTTTTGTAATTATAATTAATATTATACTAAAAGGGATTATATTTTAGAAGATTATATTTTACAATAGTAAAGTATATTTCAGATTACGAATTTTAAATGCAACATTTTATTAAAATTAATATCAGGTCCAAGCGACACGATTGTTTTATTGTAATCATCAACGATAAGAAAAAATCTATAATTAATCAACCGTGAGATGCACAGAATGGGGAATCAGTGTGGACATTTAACAGACTCATGAAATATCTTCTTAAATTCTTATATTATAAATACGTTTTAAAGAAGATTTTCTTTTATTCAAATATTTCCGTAAACGTATTGTAATGATTTGTAGAACTGTTCAATTTCGTTATATGATTATCTTATCCATGTGTTTATTTGTTCGTCTTTGTAACTTTTTTTTATTGTTGGGTCTCGTGACCGTTTAGTCGAATAAAATCAAATAAACAAAAAAAAATAAGTAGCATCATCATGAGTTATGGTGATCCCAGTGCCTTGTTGACCGGATTTTTTCTTCCAATAGATTTTTGAGTTTAATCCCCAATGGTTACCAAAAAATAAGTAGCACCATCATGAGTTATGGTGACCCCAGTGCCTTGTTGACTGGATTTTTTCTTCCAATAGAGTTTTGAGTTTAATCCCCAATGGTTACCAAAAATAAGTAGCATCATCATAAGTTATGGTGACCCCAGTGCCTTGTTGACTGGATTTTTTCTTCCAATAGAGCTTTGAGTTTAATCCCCAATGGTTACCAAAAATAAGTAGCCTCATCATGAATTATGGTGACCCCAGTGCCTTGTTGACTGGATTTTTTCTTCTAATAGTTTTGAGTTTAATCCCCAATGGTTACCAAAAATAAGTAGCATCATCATGAGTTATGGTGACCCAAGTGCCTTGTTGACTGGATTTTTTCTTCCAATAGAGTTTTGAGTTCAATCCCCAATGGTTACCAAAAATAAGAAGCATCATCATAAGTTATGGTGACCCCAGTGCCTTGTTGACTGGATTTTTTCTTCCAATAGAGTTTTGAGTTTAATCCCCAATGGTTACCAAAAATAAGCAGAATCATCATGAGTTATGGTGACCCCAGTGCCTTGTTGACTGGATTTTTTCTTCCAATAGAGTTTTGAGTTTAATCCCCAATGGTTACCAAAAATAAGTAGCATCATCATGAGTTATGGTGACCCCAGTGCCTTGTTGACTGGATTTTTTCTTTTAATAGAGTTTTGAGTTTAATCCCCAATGGTTACCAAAAAAACTGTGTCAGTCTGGTCAAGTAGAGCTCAAATAAAAAAAGGTTTGGCAAAAGCAAAGACAGAAATATTGCTAGAGCAATTAGATCTGATAGTATGTTAAAATTGAGTCATTGCGAAAAGTAACTAACTTTTAAAATATTCACCAACATATTCATACTGGTAATATGGCTTCTAATATTTGATTAAATTCCAAAATTATAACAGAAAAATTTTGAGGCACGAGTATGATGGTAAGCCAATCGATTCTTATTAATAAAATGCCCGGGTTTATTCCAAAGCTTATAAGTGTATTTTTTTCTAATGTACCAGACACTAAAAAACATCGACTAGATCACGCAATTCGCTTTTACTCTGATTATCCACAGTTATTACATATTTAACATATTGTAACTTTCTTTTTTTATTCTTACAGGGGACAAGATGGCTGTCATATCAAGAAGAAACATAACCATTGAAAGTGATTCGATAAAATTTTCCCCAAACTTTGCTTTAACTTTTTTCATAGTGATCGTCCTGGCTGTTGATTTTCGATGAAAATAATCTGTGAATGTCTATTTCATGAAAAGACTTTCGTTAAAGTGAAAAAAAGTAAAACAATTTAGCTAGTAATGTTTGAGAAACTTTTTGAATAAACGTTGATATACATTACTCAGCGCTTTTTAAATGTTATTTTCTTTCTTAAAGAAATAAAATATATTTAAAAACTTTCAAGCTAATTAAGATAATGAATTGTAAAAAGCTGACATAAATTGATAATAAATGTAAAATATAGAGAATAATGTATACCATGTACATTTCGTACTTCGAAATAAATACAAATGTAGATAATTTTATTTAATGTATTAATTTGTTCTTAAAATATATTTTTCAAAATAATATAAAAGCTTTCAGTTTATATTTTTAACAAGGTAATTTATTGTGATAAATAAGAAAAATAAACTATATTTAAATACCTGATCATAATAAAAACCTCAGTTATATCAAAAGTGTACATAAATCATTCAATCATATGTTAATATGTGTAAATATGTCTAGGTTTATTTATATATGAAAAATTTAATAGACAATATTCTAAAAGTTAATTTTCACTGCAGATTTATCTTAAAATTCTAAGAATTGGTTGAACATATTTCAGTTATATGGAATTATTATTGAATGAGTGTAAAAACAAATAACTTAGAAGACAATTAAAATTTCAAATTTCACTAAAATTGATCAACTTGCTCTTGACCAAAAAGTAAGGCATAAAGATTTTAATATTGCGAAAAAATATATTTCTGTTAAACATTGACCAATTTCAAATTTTTGTACAAAATAAATAGAAAGTTTTATTGTATTTATAATTTTTGAAGTAGATATTTTATTTCAGAATTTTATAAAATATTTCAACAATATCTTATTATTATATGCTCAAAGTTTAATAAATTGTACGTGTGTATTTTTCAGTTGAGATATGTTAAGAAAAATAAAAATTTAAGACGTTTATATAATGGTTTTATTTCGAAAATCAAACTCCAAAATAACAATCCTTTTGCTCAAGAAAATTTTCAAAAACTACGTAACATCTCAAAAAAAATGTTAACTTATAAATTAAAAACAAATATGTGAAAATCGTCATTAAGGGATAAGACCACTTCATCAAAGATCTTGCCTTATGAGGTGGGTGTCTTTATCCACAAAATTGAAGGTTTTATCATTGCAATGTAATTAAAGGCGATTCGCTTTTTTATTAAAACGATATAAATTTTGAGGATAAAAAAAAATTTAAATACGCCTTAAAGGAAAACAGTCATTTTTCATTTCAAATATCGTTGATTTTGCAATTTTTAAGGAATGATGTACGTATTTAAATTATTTCATTCAAATTTAATTTCAATGAATCTTAAAGCCGTTTTACACGAGAAATTCACTGAATGGCTTTAAGTTGTTCATCTTTTAACATAACTTTTGTAAAAGAATTGAGATTAGATGTTTTTAAGTAGACACGGCAATTGAAATTCATTTGACAGCGAACTATTTTTTTGTAGGCTGTTTGATTTATCAAGCAAAAATAGGTAATTAATTATCTTTGTGCATCTAAATCATGAGCGTTATAGTTCGGAAATTCTAGGATGAGTTCTTTGACAGCTCACAAATTTGCCCCAATACAACCTTGTAACGATGTTCAGTAATTTTAATTATTTTATTAACTTTAATATAAGCCTCAATTCTAATAAATAGCAAGTTATTCAGATAAATACATTACACAAGGTTGTATTGGGGCCAATTTGTGAGCTGTCACAGAACTCATCCTAGAATTTCCGAACTATAATGAATATTTTTTTCTTTCAGTTAAAAATACGCTGAATTAAATCCTCATCCATAAGGACATCACATATCTTATTCTAGTATAATCATTCTGTGGAGGATCTTTTTTTTCCTGATTACTGTCTTCAATTGCATCGAAGTATTCTCTCGAACTGCTTATAATAGTTAAACCAATCAATTCTTATATGCAGATGATAAATTATGTATGTATTTTTTTTTGGAAGTAAATGAAACGGTATCGACTCACGAAATGAAACTATTTGTTACTTCATAAAAATATTAAATGAGGGTTACATACTCATATGTGAGCTTTAGTCAATTTAAACAATTGCAAAATTGGTAATTTTGATACAGGTCGAAAGATTTATATTTTTGTAAAAAGGAATGACGTTTTTATTCATAAATGATAAAATGATATATGTCGACAGCATCTATATACTTTCAAATTGATTTAACTGTAAAACTTCTCAAATATAATTTTTAAGTTATCGTGATTGGCCAAATACAAGACACGTGTCAGTTTAATACTTTTGGATTATGTACTAGTTTTTTTACAAACAAAAAATCCTTATCCAAAAAATTTACATTCATGGTTTTATTCTAAGAAAAGATTTTATTTAAATTAAAAAAAACTATTTAATTAATAAAACTTGGCTATTTGTTATATAAGTTAACATTTCATTTGAACAAAAAAAGTACATTTGAATTGATATAACTTGATATTTGGTTATCTGTATTTATTACTTTCTTCTTCATACTTCATAAAAAAATCTTTTCATACTTTTCTCTCCAAGCACACAACTCCTGTACTATTTCCATCATTATCTATTTTTTCCTTGAGATATCCTTTTTTTCGTTTTGAACGTTAAAAGCAAATATTATATTCATTAACTAAGTTAAGACATGGTCATGGGTGGTTAACGAGGGCTCGTGCAAATAAAAATTGCACAAGTCCTCATCGAAATTATTATGTTTGTTTTATTTTACGAGTAGGTTAACGTTTCACCAAATGTATTTCAATAATGTATGGGAATAGGATCTAATAAACAAATTCAATGTATGGAAGTTAAAAATATGTGCCTGCATATGCAGTATATTCTTATTTTTTTAATCGAATTTATTTTAATAAATCGTCCTTGTCAGGTTTTTATTTTAAATAAAAAAATACTTTACTTTTTTTTAATAATCGACCCCAAGGTACATCATTAAAAAATACTTCAAATTAAAATCATTTACTAAACACAATGTCAGGAAAAACATAAAGGTAATATAAATTATGATGGTAGATTAAGCTTCTCAGTGATTTTATTTAATGTATCACAAATCTACGAATCCAAAGTATGTATATAATACTCCTTTGTTCCATTACACGTGTGTATTCATTCTCTTATATAATGTAATACCTGGCTACACAGCGTCTGTTTACCTAGATTCTTACACAAATATCATATTTTTATGACTGAAAACAGATTCGACTGGCCCATGTCAACATTATTATTTTCCCAAGAAATTGTAGAAATATTATCGTTTTTCTTTTATAACTTACAAAATATAAACATCAATTTAAATATAAACGTCGATACAAAAAAGACCGATATAATGTCAAATAATTATTTTCAAATAACGAATAATAATACCCTTCAACACTGATTTTGTATCTGGCATTTTATTCATAATTTGCAATACTACATAATTTTAAGCGTAAGAACCGTATCTTTTTTTTAAACTCAATCGAATAAAGTTGTGCAATGCAATCGAATAAAGTTAAAAATTCAGTTTATGACTAAGATATTTAGTTTAGCCAATGCCAAACTTCAAACAAACAGTGGAAGGGGGAATATATGAGAAGAAACATCAGGTTTTAACATGTAAGTATTATTACGTACAAAATAAGTAGTAGACGAAAAAGTTTTATCTTGTCAATATGTAAAAATAGGAGATATGGTAAGAAAAAGCAGAGGGTGCATGTCACATTTTAGCCAAGCTGAGTCATGCTGTGATCTATTCTTTCTAGCTACGTCGAATCCAACTACTACAAGTAATCTATAATGGAAACAAACTACACTCAGTTCTTTTGCCGAATGCAGTGGATAATAATAAGAATTGCGAGAGTTTGAGAAATCAATTACAAAAATCATATGTGACATCTGCTGCGATCTGAAAAAAAGTTGCGTTACTTTTAGGTTTGCAGAGTGAATTCACTAAGTTCTGTTGTTTTTTACACTTGTAGCATAGCAGGGATGCAAAAAACACAAAAAAATTATCTAAAAGAAAATTTGGCCACTGAGGTCGTTTTGTAATTTTGTTATAAAACACTTTTCACTGGTAATTTCTATAGGGTTGACGAACAAATTAATTATTTTTTACTCAGCCATATTTCGTTCCATTGTAATTTTATTTCCATTGTAATTTTATAAGAATATATAGTAATATTTGAAGATATTTTAAATTATTAAGCATCTACATTATCAAATAAAAAAATTGTAAAATAAAAAAAGAATACAGGTATTTAATTATCAAATTTTCTTTTCATAAAATTTTTTTTTTTTTAATTTGCTATTGAAATTAATCAAACTTTATTGAAAAAGAGGACAAAATGAAAGAATGCTATCTGTTAAAATCAATTTTCGTTATTTATTAAAGATATCACATTTTCCATTAAATGCTTTTGCTCTTTTACGTTATTTTAAGTATTTTCCATGAACATTTTTGATCTTTCAATTTAAATAATTCATACAGAAATTTCAAATATCGAGTCATTAATATAATTATTTTGTAAAAAGATTAAAGAAAATTGAACCTTTTAAATACCTTTTCACATCAAAAGAAATTTGCTTGCTCTAAGAGCATTGATTAATTTAAATGTCTTTGTTGAGTACAATAAATTTTATTCTATTGAATGTACAGTAATAATTTTGAGAAAAAAACGTTATTAAAAGTGAGCCTGAAATAACGGTATAATTTTTGGTTTCAAATTAACTTTATCTTGAAAACACAATTGATTTTATTAAGCTTTTTTTAACATATGTGTAATATTTATTACTAATAAAAGAGAAACCACATATGATATATTGTGCTTCATTTTACGACAAATGTTTCTACTAGCGTTGAGATATTTATATGATTTATATGATATAGATAACTATTTTACGTTTAAACGTTTCAGAAAATAGTTACAATATATCCTCTATTTCCACATAGAGGATATATTGAAATAATTGTCCGAAATTTGCTACAATAGTTTTTGTTTGTGTTTTAGTTTACATAGGTATATTTTGAAAAATACTCAAATATATAACCTAGGTTTTATTTTGTGTCCAAATGTATAATCTCTTTTTTGCTATTATTACTATGTTATGTGAACGACAGTTAAAGTGTCGTTTATTTTGTTAATAAATTACATACGAGTATATAGGTAAATGACAACAATTTACGGGTAACAATTTACAAATGTAAGTGTATTTTAAAGGTGAAAATAATATCGAAACTAAGTGGAAAACAGTGTTTATACTAATATTATTCCAACATATTGAAAATAGCAATCAGAATGCGATATTGTTTTTGGCCTGTGAGGAGTATTTTATTTTAAATAAGTCAAAATGGATAAAAATTCCCAAATGAACTATTGGACGCCATTCTGATCCGGAAGGGTGAGCCTTACAAAAAGTAGAATCTTAAAATGTCGTTAATTCTTTACATTCGCATAAAGCATGTCAAAATCAATACAAATCACGGCGGCGTTCTGTTGTGTTCTAGAAATAATTTCACGTGATCAAAATAATAATAATTTAAATTATAAAAGCCGACTTTGCAGGTGCGGTCGTCTATCAACGGTACCCCCACTCCTAGAATGAGACTATAAAGGGCTGCCCCCGCGGGGCGGAGTGGGCATAATCTGGCAAGACGAAGTGCTGCTCGGTTCACGTCCGCCTGTTTTATATCATAATTCTTTTAATTAATAATTACTGCGAGCCTAATTTTAAAAATTCTAAATACGTTTGGAGTCTAACTCCACTTCGAGATTTCTCTTCTATCAACACGCGGCTTGCTGTTACGTCATATTCCGACCATTTCTAATTCTACGTTGACACGCTGCTTCCTGTTGCGTTATATTCCGACCATTTTGAATTCTACGTCGAGAATTCTCTTTTATCAACACGCTGCTTGCTGTGACGTCATACTCCGAGGGCAGTTCACGTTCCTCAATTCATTCAATGAGATCTCCACCGTTCTCCAAGCGGGTGCTAGGACAGGCTGTCTTCACGGCCGTTACGGATCGATCAGCAGCTCCAGCTCATATACTTCGCGTTCAAGTGGTGTAAGACACGAAGGATTCCTGGTGCGCCAGGGCTACTACCATTACGTCATTACAATCTTGAAGGTATTGTGATCCTATTTTATTTGTAATTCTTTGGTGATTTCACATTTTACCCTACCTTGCTTCTTTTGGTCACGACGCTTCCAGAGCGATCGTTAGAAATAATCTTAAAGCTAAACTCTTAAAGGGAATTTATTAGCGTCAGATTCTTATTCAAATTCTACCTAGTCCTACCGAAATCATTGATCCGGTAGTGATAATAAATTATCTAATTTAAACTACTACTGTGTTTCATTGTTATTACCTTATCCTTAGACGAATGCTGTGAGAAGTTCTAGTATTGTTGTCCGTGGAAATCCTGAGACAAAAGAGATCTGTGTTCACTTTCTTTTACTGCTGAGCTAACCTCGAGTTATGACTCATTCCGATATTCTTAAAGTTTGATTATTTAAATTTACATTTACCTTAAGTATATAATTTAAAATTGGAAAACAGTCGTAACAGGCCACATTCATGAAGTCTTTAGAATAAATAACAACTTGGGACCCTTTTTCTGATACCATCGGGAATTGAGCCCGAAATCTTTGGATGGAAGTCAAGCTTTTTAACAACGTAGTGACAAAACCATGGAGATTACCTTAAATGATAGGAAAACATAATGCAAAGGGAAAAAAAACATATAGTAAGAATAATAAAAAAAAGAGACGTGTAGAGGACTTAAAGGCATCGTTAATGATGACAGCCTGTCGAGGCCTTTACTTACTAGATGACGGCGATACCATTGCAGAGGGCATATGCTAACGAAACGTAACGCATGCATATAAAGACAGGCGAAAGACAACATTGAATGACAAAACGGTCAAATTTATTGAACCTACAAATCTAAAACCACTAAGTTCATAACTTTATTCTCTGGCGTTGTGTGTGTGCGTGTTAGTAATACAATCTGCACACTGAAAGGTTACCATAACCTGACACACAAATTATTAAACAGACGGTGGCCTTTTTTTGGAAATCCTCAGAAATCGTATCGAATCCATTGTGCTGAAGACACATGTCCTATAAAGTTGGTCGATAAGGGTATTTTAATAAATATACATATATATTTGTATTAACGTTGTCATTCATATTCAGCATTAGCATTTTCTTTGTAATTAAATTTTTGGATTTACTTTAACATAAATTGGCATAATAATTGTATTTAAATAAATATCAAGTGCTCTTTAATAATCGATCACTTCAATGCCTATATTATTTCTACACATATGTTCTGTGTATTTTCTTATCCAGTTTCTTTGATTCAAATTTTAAGATTTTACTGCATCACTGAGAGGAAAAATAAAATTGTATGAGGAAAAATAAAATTATATGGGCCGGATGGGTAAGTTCAAGGACACAGATACCGAAAAAGGGGGGGACTGCCATTCACGGCTACTGGGTGTAAAAACCACAAGGTCATGTTTCAAATTTATTACCGGAAAGATTGAAAATAGGCCATTTAGAATATAAATTGAAAATAAAATTTCTTGATCGTTGTGGCTAGACAAAAAAATCACGTATTATAACATTGTATGAGGGGAGAAAGGAATGAAATTGTAAGTAACACTCACGGATAAATAATTTCAATTAGAACTCATATTTGCAGAATATGTATGTTTTGTTAGTCTTTCTTCATTAATTAGTTTCACATGCCCAAAGCATCTCAGCGAGCTCTTTTTCATCAAACTTAAGTCCACATTCACTCTTATCACTTCGTTCCGTTTTCTGGCATATATTGGCACACCAAGCATTAATGCACGCATTTTTACAGCATTTATTCGGTTCCTAAGTCTATTCCACGTCCACGTTTCGCTCCCATACATCAAAGTTGGCACCAAAATACTATTTTGGACTATCATCTCAACAGATTTTGATACTGTCCGGTTTGAGAATAAATATTTTAGTGTATGTTTGCAATATAATACTCATAACGTAGAAAATTGGAATATACTAGGAATAAAATTGGAGTTGCTTTCCCTATATAATAAAAAATACTTCCATAGTATTAGATGTCAGATAACACGGGTTACTTCAAAATGCTTCTCTAGTTTAACTTTAAAAAAAAGGTTAAACAATAACCCTTCGAGTGATATTTGGTGACTTCGTGACTATGAAAAAAACATACGATATCAACAACTAAAACTGTACAAAACTAAAGTGTGCTGAAAAAATGGACAACTTAAACACGACGTAAAGACTTAATAACTCAATAAAACCAATCATTATATATTTGACAGTAAAATTCACTATTAACGTCTTAACACTCTAAGACCCTGTCATAATCAAGACATACTTTCACAGCACCCGATTATTTTTTTAGGAATTCTGATTTTTTAGGAAGGTTAACTAAAATTACTTAATTTAAGTAAATACTAAGAATATTATAATGAACCCTTGTACTAGGGTTGCTACTTAAGGGTTGAGATATGGCAACACCAGTGTAGATACGTCAAATCTGATACGTCAAATCTGAAAGTTTGACGTTTTTAATGGTATACGTGGTCAGAAAGTTTTGTCATACGAGTGATATTTGTGTTGTTTATAGTGATTTGAAAAATTCATCTCGGCCAAAAATGGAATTAAATTGTGAACATTTTCGTGCGATGATTTTTTATGATTTTCGACGTAGACTAACTCAAAAACAGTGTGCTGATCAACTCACTTCGACTTTTGATGATGAAGCACCATCCCGGCAAACTGTGTTTCGCTGGTTTTCCGAATTCAATCGTGGTCGTAGTTCGCTCCAGGACGAATTTCGTGAAGGTCGTCCTAAATCGGTTGTTGTGCCAGAAAACATCGATGCTGTGCATGAATTGATATTGCTAGATCGTCATGTGACTTATCGTGAGATTGAGGCATGTTTTAACATTAGTTCTACTCGCATACATTCAATATTGCACGAACATTTGGCCGTCAAAAATATTTGTTCGGATTGGATACCACATAATTTGACAATCGCTCAAAAAAGGGCATGTCAATTGGTCCAAAGAAATGTTGAAAAAAATCGATCGCGGTGTTTCAAAAGACGTCTATTAATAGTAATTTGACCAATATTATCTTTGACGGAGAGCTATATCACACTCCTAACAAATGTTCTTGATCTCATTTCTCTTCTTATGCTTAGCACATGTTCTGCTGGGTTTTTCTTTTTGACAGTTGATCGAACACATATCAACACAAGTTTTAAATACGTTCTTTAATAACCTGTTAAGAGGATCTTGGAAATGCTTTAATCTTTTTGGACCCGGAGATTATGGTTTGCTTCCAGATTTATATGAACATCTTCCAGAATCTCATATTTCACTGGACACTGATGACGCGCTGTAAAAATCTCTATCATAAATCAATTTGTATATTTTTTTCACTATCTAGAGTATTGTTCATGCTAGAAATCAAGAATCTGAAATGAGGAGATTATCGTTTAAAGGTTGAAACGTTCTTAAATTTGTTTTGCTAAATACAAGTAATATGTCTTTATTTTTGAAGAGCTATCGTTCACGTGAAAATACTGAACCGGGGCTTAAAATAAGAGGTTATCCCGTCAAAATAAGGGATCGGAATACGAAGTTTAAAAGGACCATTTATATCAAGAAAAAGAAGTACGCCGTTGGAAATGAACAATTTTTGTCTAAGTTTATTTATAGTCATAAAAATATAAGAGACACGATGGCTAGGAGAAGAAAGGAGTTTAGAGAATTCTTTCTAAGTAATTTCGGTTTATCAATACGGTGACGTGATCAAATAATAAAAACACAATAATTTTTAACCGTCTATTTGTATCACTAAAATATGCATTTTTATATGAAACTTTCAGTTTCTAAACGTGAAGTATTTTTTTCCTTAAATAAGTAATGCATACTCGGAAATGTAACGTTCAAATTAGCAATAAGGAAAAACTTTTGTTAAATGTTGGTATTTGTTTACAAGATAGTTTCCGTCTCTGAAAATTTTAGAATACTTAATTATATGCTGTTTTACTAGACCTATATTTATATTGTTTTAATAAAATTGCATTAACATAGCATTATTTACAGTTATAATTGGCAGATTTATTACCATTCCAAACGTCATGTCATAATAACCAGACTGCAAAATATTTTTTTAAAAACCATTTGAAATTTAATCCGATATCCCTATTATCCGAATTAAAAAACTGTTCTGCTCCCTTGACTTTTAAATGTTCAAAGCTTATCTCTACAACATCTATCACATAGGTTTGCATAATTTATAACATATTTACCAATCTTAATAAGATTATGTACGCACCTCAGAGTGACCCAATTTATTAGACTTAACGTATCAGTTTTCGTAAAAAAAATCGAACATTTCGTATTCTGGCATACATCAACACACGATGACTAAGCAAAAGGTTGCGCAAAAATATCTCTTTACGTATAATATTAGCTAGCATGGGTTTTATTATATGCGCCTTTTTGGTACCGAAGGTGTTCATTTCCTTTCCTTTTGCCCTTTAGACATCCATATTAAGCAAGACGCTCGAGATAAGAATATCTGAAAAAAATGAACTGTGACATTTCCAAATCCTTGAATATTCAAAAACTTTTCTGAGATATAAAAAATGTTCTCACCTTAATTTTTAAAAACCATACTGTAAAATCTGCTTAATTCCTCTTTTTCGGAGCTTTTCATTAATCTTCAATAGGGATTAAAAATTTTGCGAAGGAAAAAATAAGAAAATATGGATAATTTTCTACAAGTCACATAAAATTAAAATTTAAAAAAAATTCAATTCAATTTATCGCATTTCTGTCATTCTTACTTGTTACTGAGCATTATCTGATTTAAAAATATCACTATTAGTTTTTAAAAAGCATTTAGATCTTGTATAAAAGTTTTTAATAAATCGATCGTGTAGCTTTAATTTACAAGTATAAAGATCTTGGGTTAAATATTGCTGAACCGTGGTCAGAAAAGCTGTTTTTATAAGTATATTCAGGTGTTTTAAATGTATCAAACACATTATACTCACAAAACTTGCATAAATACGTCGTTTGATGTAGAATGTCGAGTGTCAGATGGTATTGATCAGAGAAAAAATTTACCACAAAGTTCAAGATACAGCATTAACGTAAAATAATGGATATACACATGTTTGCATTTCGTTTCATTCAAACAACTATTTTTAATGTGTCCACTAATATTTGTATAAATAAATAATTAGATTTTAGGACGTAGAGTGTTAAATAGCACTGTTTCGAGGAGAAATATACCACAAAGTTCAAAATACAGTATTAACTTGTGATAATAGATTAGCATATATGATTTATCGTTCAAATAACAACAGCCATTTTATAGGTGAATATCAATGTTTGCACGAATATATCATTTGTTTTTAGAATCTAGAATGCCAAATAGTATAAAATTATAGGAAAAGTTTACAACAAAGTTTAAGATACTCGCTGAGCTTTAATATGTTATCATAGATAGGCACAAATAATGTTTGTTTAATCTCGAGCAACCCTTTTAAGTGCCTACGAGTTCCAATGTTTGCACAAATACATTGTATGTTTTTTGGACTCCGAGTTATGATTGAAAGAAGATTTTCCACGAAATGCAAGATACGATTCAAACATGTAATCATGGATATGCCAATATGCTATTTCGTTAAAGTGCTAACAACCATTATCTGATTTAGGACGGACATACTTCAAATTAAGCACAGGATTGTTTGTATATCTTACTATAAAAAATAAAATTTTCCTTGGTAATGAAAAACAAGAGATGCTTACGTTGAAAGCATTGAAATAAAGAAAATAAAATTACTGAGAAACTTATGGGTACACTACAACTCGAATGAACTATTTTGATAATCGCTTGATCGGAGTTTTGGGTTCGATTTCTGACGGTACCAAATATATAAAAAGGGGCTCAAATTCTGTTAATTATGAGAAAAATCAAATATATCACCGTATATGGGATTTCAAAATACACCTGAAAGATTACTTAAATTATATTTTATATGTGATGTTCGCAGTGATTAAGCTAATTTTGAATATTTTACGTTCTCTTTATTCAGCAGTTATTCTGATTAAATAAATATTTTCTTACTCGTATACATGTGAATTCTGGAGATATAATTTGTTATTAAGAGATGAGTACGTTTGATGGGTTTTCCACTTGAAGCTGTTTGTAAGCAGCACCTTGAATAATTTAAATAATCGTCATATTCATTTAGTGACAATTTCCCATTCAAATCTTTATTTTACTAAGATTCAATTTTAACAAGTAAAATTTTAGATAAGAGATTTATAAATGTAAAGATAGGTGTAAGATTTGAGAATATAAAGGTGAAAAACACTGCCTTGAAAGTCGTGAAAATTCAGATTTTGCAAACAATATTGTCGAAAAAACATGTTTGATCCAAAAGCATACTGTCAAAATTCTACGTTTAGAAAATCAAGGATTCAAGCGGAATGTGTTAATAGCACATATTGGAAGATCTTCAAAGGTTTCTTTGTAGCTCGTCTTCCCTGGGGAAGTTTTTTTTATGAAATATGTTTTTCTAAACATAAGCGACGCGGAGAAGTGCCTTATTTAATTATCGCAACCACCAGCTTTCTATCATTATTTTGTTTATTTTCTAATATTTTTAACTGTCGAGGATAGTGGATTTGAATACCAAATTTAGGTATCCTTGTAGAGAGTCAGCTCTCTAATCGGTGCTAAAGAAAAAGTAATTTTAGTATAATTATTAAAGGGGAATGATTTGAAAGTTTGAAAATAGTTAAAAAACTAAATAATAAAATTAATGGCCAGTTAAATGTAAGAAAGAGTTCATTGTTAAACATATTTATGTTATTCTATTCTTCTGCCATGTGATCCGCATGTATTACCATAAGAAGTTTACTTTTTATCATTTTCTCTAACTGTTTTATTTTTTTTTCTATCCTTATCAACATAGTTATGTGAGTGAAACTTAGACGTAACAAAAATCAATGAAAGTAATCAATGTGGTAAAAATGTGTGAGAAACAATGTATGTGTGGCGACCGTATGCGCGGTCACTGAACCCACGAGACGACCTTTGCACACCTTCACAATCCAAGACAATCAATGGACAAAGTCCACGCGTCGGTCATTCAACTCGCCACCAACCGAGAGCGCATTCCATGAGGAAACGAGAAAGCAACACATCTTTCGCGCTGTCTCCCAAAACAGAAGGAATACCTAAACGCGACAACAAACGTATTGTAAACACAGAGACGAGACAGCGATATATCGCGTGCGCATTCCCGCACACATTCAATAAACATTATAAATACCGACGTCTGTCAATAAAATTCCTCTTTACACATTCCGATTTCGACGAGTTTTTATTTATCAACAATCATCTTCATCTTCTCTCCTTTAAGGAACAACCGTTCCTAAATATGTTTGAATAAGCAATGAGAACACTAGGAAAACATGCAAATTAAAAGAAGATGCAGTGCTAAAGACGAAGAGAGTTGAGATTATTTGATCTCGCAAAAATAATTATTGATTAAATTTACAAAAATGCCTGGTAAAAGTAGTAGAAAACCACACTGTGAGAAAACTGAAAAAACATAGCACGACCAAAATAATCAAATTCGGAAAAGTAAAATGACGTTTTAATAGGAGAGTATGTATAACGAGGCTTCAGACATGGTAGAAACGAAAGATGTAAGCCAGAATAGAATTAAATTGAAATCTACTCTCTCCACCATACGCCACCGTCACGCCATATTCCAATGTATAGCGTGACGGTGGTGTATGGTATTTATATGAAAAGATATGTCATTGTTTGTTAATTTAGTATAAATAATGTCTTGAGAACACAAGATCACCTCTTCAAACTATATTTTTATATATAAGTGGTCAAATACAAAGTTCAATAAAAAAATATGGTGCTACAAAATGATAGTTTAAATTTAAGTGAAGAAACGATTCATCTCAACCGAATAGATATTTTCTTTATCCCTGATCGTGATGGTTGTCCAACTGAGAATAAATTTGAAATTACGTTAAAACTCCGTAGAACTTAGTTAAAGAATGGATTTTTGCGTGAGGGAAGGGAAAGTATATTTACCGAATGCCATTATGTAATGGCACGAAGACACCTGATGCAAAATTAATGTTTGTTATTTATTGGATACCACTGTAAACAACGCTCAAATTGGTTCTTTTTAATGGCGCTGGATATACAATAGCGTCATGTCACTGATATGGATAAAAAAAATGACGCATTTTAATTAAAGATTTGGTTTATTGTTTTTGTTATTCACTTTAAGATGTTTTTAATTAAATAATCCCACTCAATCCGTTCAGTCTCACACGTTGGAAGTTGTGAACTCAGCGGCCAAATTGGAATCATGATTGCCTTCCCACTTGAGGGGTTTGCGTTGAATTCTCAATAGTGTCTAAATTAAAAAAATATATAAGGGTTCCAGTGTGCTTACAATGTTTGCTTCTTATCTTGTGCTAAATGAGTAACAGTGCGTTGCAACTTCCCATTCAATAGAATTGCCAATTTTTGCAGTGATGAACTACAATTGATATAAATGATCCTATAGTTTGTAGCCTGGTATATAACGCGGCTGAAAATACACTCTTTAACATTTTCGCATAACTAATTTGGATATATTAAGGGGTACCACAGAAATAAAAAACAAGAAGGTCGAAAACTCACCATATTGTCGTCATACAGGTGAATCTATTTTACAATATTTTTGTTCAGTTATGAACCTTTATCTTTGCAAAACCTTGTCAAACGATATTCATCCTGTCGTATGGCTAATAACTGAGCATCGTGACTCTCGTGATAGCCTCGGACGACTCCTTTTCATCAACTTCTGCAGTCCGCAGCTCGAAGGGTAGGTGTTAAAAGAAGTATTGTTGGGTTTCTCACTTGGTCAGTCAAACTCATTAGTACTCTTCCTATTACGGGTAGTTTTTCCACGCTTCCAGCAACCACAAACCAATCCAAATAGTCTCCTTGACCAACAAGAATGCGCCCTAAGAATTTGAGATCTCGTTAAAAGCATATTGTCGAAAATCCATACACTACTTTATTACATTTTAAGAGTTGTAGTTATGTTGAGTTGACTTAAATTATAGCGGACGTTTGGATTTCAATAATGGTTTTTTACATCTCCCTGAGGGTGAAGGATGCGACGCTTTTAAAACGTCGGTCATTATTTAAGCCCGCTTAAAACAACAATAATTCAAAAAACTTTAAAAACTAATGTAATATAGCTGTAAAAACCTTTAAACATAATCGTATATTCGTTTCCATGTCTTAAATTATTAAGGATGTCACATGTTTCCAGTAAAAGGCAATAGAGATCGCTCTATCATTTGCATCAGTCAGGTCTTGTCCAAAGCATGTAGTCTCGATGTTGAGACAAACTTGTAAGTGTTAAAAGTTTTTTTAGCCCCATAGCCACATTCAATGCTACTTTCCGTTCTAGAAACCCCATCTCTATATGATCACCTTGCATCTAATCACCCTTAACGGTGCATATTTAAGGTTTTTAAAGTAAACCAAGGCAGTAAGTATCCTAGTGCCATATTTGCTAATAGCTCCATTCGGTTGACATGTGTTTTTTTGTCTGCCAGAAAATGCACTTTATTCGAACATGATATTTGAGGATAACAATTTTCAATTATAATATTTAAACACTAAATATACTCGTATTGTACGCTTAGTAAAACAATTAATTTTGTTGTACCTTAGAGCAATTGGAATGTAAACGTGCAAGAATAGACATATTATGAATGCCAATTTTGGAGATAGGGTCATTTCCGGCCAATTTACTCAAGGATTTCCCCGTCTCAATAAACGTGATTTTGACACGCCACTGAACCTCTTGACCCAACAGAACAAACCCCGTTCAGACCAGGGTTGACTCGTTTAGGCATGTCCTGTATATATTTTTTGTATTTTAAAATACTCTTAGTTTCATTATTCAATACAATTTGAAGTTTCCTCCATTAATTTCAATTGTTCAAAAGGAGAAAAAATTTACAAAAACTTTTATGTAGTACTACGAGTATAATCGTATTATATACCAATTTATTCAAATTTCTTGTAATTTATTTTTAACAAACCTCCACAACGTTAATGCCTTAACTATAAACAACATATTCAAATTTCCTTTTCAATGTTACTGAGAAATTCTACCTGTTATGACTTTTTTGACCAAATTCAGTGTTATAATTAAATTTCTAATTCTTATCCAAAACAATGCACTTCCTCTGTGTTATTATTTATTATTAATTTGCCATTAAATTACTTTTGACTCAACACCTATCATTAATTTGAATTAAAAAAATCTAAATACATACTACCTCCGTGGCCTAGTTTATAACACGATTTTCGTCCAATGTTGATACTCGATTTTTTTTAAA
Source organism: Odontocerum albicorne (assembly GCA_949825065.1). Lineage (NCBI taxonomy): Eukaryota > Metazoa > Arthropoda > Insecta > Trichoptera > Odontoceridae > Odontocerum > Odontocerum albicorne. The sequence continues at coordinate 66,913 of CATKWJ010001020.1, forward strand.
TCCATCCTAGTTTTTACTCAAGGTCTGTTTGATTAAAAGAGACTGCCACATGGCAAAAAAATCATCCAGTAACAGTAAACGTTCAAGCAACTAACTAAACTGCGCACACCGAAACTGTAACGCAATACATTTAATTTTAATATTGTATATTTATAAAAAAACGAAAGAGATTTTTTTCAATTCTTGGTGGAAAAAAAACGATGATATACTCGTATGTCATATCTATCTATCTCAAAAGAAACAACATGATGGCATGTATGGATTTAAAAGAAAATATCGAAAAAATAGTAGATTATTAATTAAATAACTTACGAAGAACGGAAAATTCTAATAAATGTTCTTAATCAAAATGTTCCATTAGAACACTTAGATGTAAATATTGCTTTTGTAGCAAACCATGATCAGTCCGCCTGAAAGTCTTCAATTAAAAGCTAGAAATTTCTGTTGCTGTAATTTAGTTCATAAAATGGTAAAAAAAACTTCAATATTTGCAATTATTTTCGTGTTAGTTTGAATTGAAATACGGTTGACATTTTAAAGGCGATTTGAAGTTAACAAAAATTCACACAAAAGAAATATTTGAAATATTAGAAAATAGTTTTTTGTACACTGTCAATATATTTACAGGAAAATCAAATCCAAGGTTTTACAACAATTAACAAATAAAGAAATATTTAAAACAGAATAATAATATTTTTTTAAATAAATTGAAAACATCCAACAAAACACTGCCAATATATTTGCGGAAATATCAAATTCAAGGAAAATATCCACTCAAACTGCTTTGTGTATTAGAAGGGCGAGTTGTAAAGGGTCCGTAAAATTTCCATATATATTGCACAATCTATGCAGCCACACATATGGGTGTGACTTTATAGGAATAGTTCTTGGCTCGAAAACTGTAATAGAGAAAGAGCAAACCAATAAGTTGATCAAGCCAAGAGCAGTGAAATGTGTTGAAAATCCAGTGCAGTTGAGCCCAAGTTTAACTGCTGAATAAGTTTATTTGACCACCGTGTGTCAGCTTTTATACACCCAGCGTCTCATTTCGTTGTTCTTTTAAGAACACCGAAGAAAGATGTTTGGCTTAAAAATAAAAAGAATTTTGTTAGAAATTTACTTATTTTCTTTTTTTTCGTTGATTTTTCTCCAAGTTTTTAGAGATATCTGTAAATATGTTGAAATTTCGATGTACGTGGATTAATTCTGCGTATGCCAATTTTGTTACTATTTTCTAAGATTATTTTTTTTCTTTCATTTCGTATGTTAGGGTCATTGATTGTTTTTTTATGTGTTATACACATGCGTACTGCTGTTATATATTTTTTGTATGTGATTTATGCAGTTTTTTATATTTTTGTAAAAAGTTGTGTATATATTTATGCGCACTCAAAATTGTAATACGGTCTTTCATCGATCATTAAAAAAGGTGGCATCGATCATTAAAAAAGATCGTACATTGTAATAAAACAAAATAGAAAATAAAATATGTTTTTTGTATGACGTGATCATAATAACAAGAGGGTTTTGGTTCCCAATTAAAAAAAATATTTTAAAAAGCAAAGGGTCTCTCTCTGCTAGATTTTGTTTAGTTACGATACTAACGAGCACTAAACGTTTACATACAAATGATGTTGCCCCTTCGCGTCCGGTTATTTGGCCAACATTTGTCATGACAAACTGTGATTTCCGTGCTACTCCAATGGTTGTAAATCCGAAAGCATAATTGTATTACGCTTTCGTTGCACAAAACGATGAGTTTATTGCCACGTGGCAAACTCTTTCAACCAAACAGAATCACGTTACAAACCTTCAAAGAAAATCAGACTAGATTTTTTTTTAATTCTGGTTACCGAGAGATTCAACATGGCAAATATCTTGTCAGGCTGTATTATATGAATAAAGTAATGCCTTTTACCCGTAACGAGTATAATAGAAGGCACAATACAAAGATATTGGGGAACTTTTACAATAGTAAGCTATTACGTGTAGGACAAGGAATACTAGTAATAATATTACATAACTTACAGCTTGTCTGTGTCTTTCTCTATCGAGTTCTTTCTACAAAATCATTATATTTGGCTTGATTTGCTGTTGTTGATTTCCAGTTATGCTGACCAAAATATTTTGAGCATGTCATGCAGTACGTCCTTGTATTTCTTGCGCTTCTTATCTTACTTTCTTCTGCCAACGCGTGTACAACAGAAAAGTAACGCAATGCAATATTTCAATAAATATTCATAAATAATTCTGTATTAAACAGTGTTAATGTATTTCTTATACTACGAGTATATATCGTGCGTTACAAAATATTTAATTTTATTTTTTCAAAGTGTTGTCTGGGGCTGCTAAAAATATTTAGTGTGGAGTGAACAAATGTAAATTATCAAACAAAAATTATTTCACACAGCAAAATAATTATCAGCTGCCATTGGCATACGTTTCACCGGATTATCAATAAATATTTAATATGAATTTGACGTTTATCAAGTGCCTATTATACTATTAAATTGATTTTATGGACAAATTTATTTATACACAGGGCTTGGTACGTAAATATTCACTGTTTGAAATTATTACGGGTGAAAAATTGCTGGGAATCTTGAATGAAATTAATTGTTAACACATGGACTTAAAGGAACAAGAAGTGGACCAGTGTTGAGATCAATACAAGAAATAGATCAGTTCCTTTCAAATTTTGATATGGCGTCAGTCAAGAACAGGACACTTGAGGTTCTACGGCATCATACATTTGTGATACACACCCTTAATTCTTATAATGTGCTCCAATTTTAATTCGTAACATAATATAATCAATTATCAGCAGATAATATACGGCAGGCCATCACTCCTGATCGAATATAATTTCAACCATATCAGCAGATAAGATACGGCAGGTCATCACTCCTGATCGAGTATAATTTCAACCATATCAGCAGATAAGATACGGCAGGCCATCACTCCTGATCGAGTATAATTTCAACCATATCAGCAGATAAGATACGGCAGGTCATCACTCCTGATCGAGTATAATTTCAACCATATCAGCAGATAAGATACGGCAGGCCATCACTCCTGATTGAGTATAATTTCAACCATATTTTGGATTGAGGTGCTGTGAACATACATAACATATGTTGATTTATACTTGAAAAGCTGTTGTACTTCAACACAACCTTGCCAAATCAAGTTCATAGTTTCAAAAGCAAGGAGATTAAGTTGTTAAAGGACTCTCTGCAGACTTAATCAGAAGTAGCCTTTCGTTAGACTGGGTTCAATATAGTTCTACTTCTGAGTTGCTTAAAACTGATATTTAAATAATAATAATTAGCATTAACTCTACAAAGAAACGTAAAGTTAAGATGCACAATTGGCTTATATTGAAACCAGTTTTGAAGTGAATGCACCAGAAATTGAACTTGAGGCGTCCGTTTAGTAAGGATGAGAGCTTACCACTAGACCACGGTCACCAACAATGTGTGACCTTATGACCGAATTTGAGAAATCGATATGTAAAATTACTTGTAACCGATAGACCACGGCTTATGATATCAATAAAATTGGTCATCATGTGTTGAAGCTGACTCGAATCTAATAAAATATATGGACTGAGGAAAAAATGGAAAGAGATGGTCGAAGAAATTTTCAGTGAGCAAAAAGTAACACACCTGAGAAACAGATGAGTATTTATTGTGTATTTATAATAAAATAACAATTTATATAGCGCCGTTTAGAAAGCAAACTCTCCTCAAGGCTGTCCTTACTCAGGATTGGAACCCATTTATAAATATTGATAAGACCCAAAAAATATTGTCTTGGAGTGCTTCCTAAAGTGGCACACGCCACCCATATATCTGATATTAAAAAGTATACCATTCCACGCCACAGAACCAGCAACGGTCAAAACTTTATCATAATACTCAGTACTTACTATTGAATTTATTTGGAAGCACCAATTTATTACGTGAAGAAGAAACCGAGTTTAAAGTTCCCCTTTTTCTCAAGGAACATTCATAAGTTGCATCTGCATCATAAATATGTGGATGAAGCAATACCTACAATAAACATGTGGATAGAAAGCCGTGGAGGTTTGTAGAAGACTTAGGGTAATGGTGTGTATGTAAGCATTTCTGAAAAGTATTTGCATTGATTATATTATATATATTTTAGATCATTAGTCATTTTAAATTGTGGTGAAAATGGTTTCTATTTAATTTCTCAGACATTTCAGTTTCATTGGTTCATTGTTCAGTACTTATTAATATGAAAACGTGTTATTATTCATATCACATATGAAATGAGAAAGACGGAAAAAGCGCGGGAAAGCTGTAGAATAACAAAACGGTCGGCGCCAGAAAAACATGGATCTGTTAATAAGAGGAAATAACACCGAGGATAATGGGGTGTAATCGGGGTAAATAAATCACAGCGAGGGGGCAAATAAGCTTAATAATTACCTGTTATTTATTACTTAGGGATGATTTGGCGCCATGTTTTATTAACGGATAAAGTATATGGTGCTATTAAAAATATAATCTTCAAATAAAAATAGAATAAAAACACACATTCCAAAACGCCATTTACCTGTTGAGGTAGTCAAAAAGAATAGAGCGTTATAATTTCTTATTACGACATACTTATTTTCCATTTTTTGCCTCCTTCATATCTAACTTAAACAGCTCCATCAGTTTCTCTTATTATTTACCTTTTCTTATTTCAAAATTTCATTATTTTAGTCCAACTGCACTTTCTTCGGTCGTCTTCTACTACGGCTCTCACTTAAACTAGCATTGTGATTTCTTTTAGTTTGTGTTTGGCCACTTATCCGTTCAACATATCCAAACTCCCTCAACGTGCTCTTTCCACCCTACTTAACACATAAGTTTCTTTAATAATTTAATTTCTTACTTTGTCATACATTGACACATCATGTATAAAACGATTGTCCACTAGCCCGAGGGTTGCGGCCTTGAGAAAATCAGACCGGAATACAATATTTTAGAAATAAAGGTTCCGGTTTGGTTTCTCTTTAGGTTTCTTTTACACATCTTTGGTTGGTTAGAAGAGTGTGTTAATGTTAATAATCATATAATTTTTATTGAAGATTTAAAGAAATTGTAATTTGTTTAATCAAACACTGTCTATTTCACTTTATTTAACGGTTATACTGATTAAAAGGTTTTTGCCTCATCATCAGGGGAACACAAACCAGACTGAATTACGTGCATGTTCGAACTGATACCATCATACACGCGTCTAATGGCTTAAATTCGGGTTGGGGATTACGAGTGAAAGGAGGCCGGATACAAGTTCAGCAAGGTCTCACTGGTGCTGTGCCGTTATGTTAAGTGTAATAAACAATGCTTGACTAAATAAATAACGATGTTTAATTTCCTTTGGGGTACCATTGAGAATAAAACTCAAAACCACCGTTTAGAGTAAAAGGGCCTTATCTACTAGACCACATGTCACGGAAGTTGTTATTATATTTTTATGAATAACCAGAATTACTCGTATTTTACTTTTTAGCATACTTCAAACCAGATTAACAACCATATGTTTATTCTTCAAATAGTATGTATGTTATTTGTTGTCTTATTAAATACATAATTATATTTTCAGGACACATGATATACAAGTGTATACGAGTATTTTCAGGACATATGCTAAATGTTCGAATACTTTATGATGCATGCTACATGTACGAGTATTTTTATAACACATGTAATATGTAGAAGTATTCCATTTTAATATTTAGTATTTTGGTGTTAACTTTAATGAATAGGAGGGAAATATGGACGCGAAAAAAGACTGAAAGGAGCCGAATAAATGCTATAGAAATGCTTGCACTGAGAAGAATACAATATATGACATAAAACGGAATGCAGTGATAGATTATGAATGTGAACTTAAGTTAATGTATTGAGTGAGATGGAATAGAGTACTCTGAGTTGATTTTGGCACGTTGAACGATAAATGAAGAAAGGTTAAAAAAACAAATATGTAGTATTAATGTTAGTGGAAGAAACGTGAGAGGAAGACCAAGGAAAGAATGTTAAGGATTAAGTTAATGATATTTTGAAAAAAGGAAAGAAGTTAGAGAAATCGTACTAAACATCGGATTTTATATGTAAAAAATATCTATAAGTGATTTTTGTCGAGAAACGTAGATAGTCAGAAAAATTAATGTGAATATATATGAGAAGGTGTATGGAAGTAGAAGAGACTAAGGCTATGTGTCGAGATAAGAAAGTCTAACGTTTTGTCCCCGATACCTATCACAACAGGGAAATGATGTAATTTAATTTATGTATGTACGAGTGTATTATTTTAGTTGTAAATATTGGCGTATGGTTACAAAATAATTTCAACCAAAAAAGTTATTTTCATGTTTAATCAATTAATGTCTTGAAGTTATTTTGCAGAAATATTTTGGTATAATCTGAACCTGGCTGACTCATCTGTTGAGAATAGTTAAAACCCCTGAATGGCTGCTATTCAAACTAAATAAACAATTTATATGCTAAATTATATGCGTGTAAAACACTGCGGGTAAAGTAAGCTGTCACAAAACAGGCAATTAGTCTCATGAGATGGCTCATGAAAATCATTGATAGTTAAAAAAAATTGAGTTAAGTTTTTTTGTAAATGAAGTTATTCCTAATCAGGATTAAAGGCTTACACAGTTTTAAACCTATATTTTTTTACTAATTTACATATCCGACATTTTAAGTAATTCAGAAAGAATGTTTTTAAAAACATTTTTTTTTTGTTTAAATAAAAAAAAAATGTTTTTAACAACAATCATTCACACGTTTTAAAAAAATACAAAATAAGTATAAAAGAAAAACGTTAGAAAACATTGAAGGCAATCGGAAATAAGTCAGCAGTTTCAAACTTTTTACAATATGGTAATTAATCTGTAATCTTTATTTATTTTTTCACTAAGTCTTTTTTTTATTTTTTTATTATCTTATATTTTGATAAATCCAATGTAATATTTGTAACCTCCTAATTCTTAATTTAAGTATATTTTAAGAATAATATTATTATGTTAACTTTGATATTTACAATTATTAACTATAAGGATGGAAATCAAGGCATAAAAAATGTTTGTGTTATAAAAACATTGAATTCACGTCCAAAGAAAATACAATACACAGCCAAAGAAAATAAAATACACAGTAAAAGAAAAATGCTAAATGAATTCACAAACAAAACAGATTTATCCAAGGAGTTTCAGATTTGCATTTAATGTTTTTTTTATTAATGGTAAAGAAGTCTAAATGCGAGAACTATAATTGCGGCTAAAGATCATATCTTCGATGATTTTCATTTTTTGTTGTTATCTTGATCTTTGAGGTAACAGTTATGAACAATGATATATTCTACAGATACTGGAATCAGACGAGGTGCTTTCTTCCCGCACTTTGTCCTGAATTAGATTCTATGATGTCACTTATGAAATATTATATTTTTCTCCCTCTAGTTTATGTTTTGTATTCCATATCACTGTATTTCAAAATTATCTACGTTGTTTATGAGAGCTTGAAATATTTTGGCCATGTTTAACATGAAGAATATATCCCAATATCTAATTTAAATACCTGATTTAGCTGTGCAGTTTAAAACCGAATATATATTTTCATTTAGTAATATGATTGACCAAGTACAATGTCAAAATCAAAACTTATGGATGACTTACTTTAACCAAAAGAAGATGCAATAGTTTGCACATTGTACGTCAATATAAATGATAGTTTCTTATTCCATATTTATATGCTATCAAAATAAAAATTAGCATCAAATATTAAATGTTTTCGACATGTTTACGTTCAATTAAAAAATAAAAATACTACGCATTTAAAATCAACCAACGTATTTCAACTGGAATGCAAAACCACTGGAACCCTTTAAAATTTATAACGCACGGACTGTTATAAATTAAAGGGGACAGAACCAAAAATTTTTGACAAAACAATAATATTTCCACGAATACCATCGTATGTCGCTATAATTGTGCGGAAAACACGAAAAGCACGCTTTACCTTTTTCGGGTAAAATGCTTTTATACAAATTTAAACTGAAGAAATTTCCATCTTATCCCTCATTACACGGGCTTTGCATATTTTTGCCAATTATCTTCATGAAAAAGGTAAATTATGTGGAGCGCGTCCACCTAAAATATGTGCATATCCCTTAGAATTGTGTATAAAAAATGTACCAGCCTGTCATTTACAAACCCAACGTAAATCGAGTCTGAAATGATCAGTGGCCAAGAAGAATTCTGTTGAACTTTGATTATATTAAATCGCATTTCCTTCCAAGTGTCTGATATAAAACGAAAGGTTTGTAGATAATAAAAGTTCATCTACTCGTATAAGTACAAATGTTTAAACCAAAAAATGAAAATGTTATTTTATTGTTGATCTTGTATGCTTGAGCATTGATTACTGACTTGCCGTGGAAAGAACCTATCCCAAATCATGAGGCGCGGGTAATATTTTTATCATAAAGATAATTGGTATTCTTAATAAAAGATGTTTCTTTTTGGGTATAGTGACCTCAATTCTGAGTAATGAGACCCACACTGAAATTCGGCTGTCCGTAGAGGCTGTGGCAAAGACAGATCTGAATCAGTCTTATCCTGTTCGCTTTAACCAAGAGATGATCTCCCTCAGCTTCTTCCACCTTCCACATTACTAGTGACTATAAGTCTTACTATGCTCTCCTTGAGCGAAATATGGTCGAAGAACTGAAGAATGCATTCAGTGCATAATCTTGATAGCGTCTTTGACATTATTATTGTTAAATTCTTCTTGTATAGTAGCAGCATTTGTTCGTTGTTATATCCATGATAAGCCAGTAATCGTCTCTAAAACAACTTATTGAATGGTTTATTCTTGATTCTAAATCTAAATATAAAAGACAATTGAAAAATAATTTGTGAATTGACGAGGGTGGAGTAAAACTTTTATGTATGATGCTTTCTCTAGCTGCCAACAAAAAGTTTCTTAACGCGTTTTATTTTCTTCTTCTGAATTAGCGTTTTTTCAACATAAAATAGTAAAAACCTTATTTTGTTTATATCAGGAGCTTATTATTAAAACAAGGCATGTCCATTTTTGGGCTGACAAGGATAGTGGTTGAATATTATTGTGTATGCCGTTTCAAACATAGTGTTGGTTTAAAAAAATATCAGATTCACACAGTTTTTTTTTATAAGCCATTCAAACTGCTGCTTAGCCTCAAAATACGTCAGGTCCAGCCTCCCTTGTTATCAAAACAAAGCTTGTCCGGTTTCGTCCAAAAATGGACTTGATTTGTTTTGATAATTAGCTCCTGATATGTAATTTTTGTTGACCTTAAGTATTTCAAACCTATCAATGTTCCTTTTTTTTATTAAACACTTTGAGACAAATGTTAAGTAATTTTGAAATTAAAGACTTTTATAACCAATAAAATTAGGTGAAATATTTCCATTTAAATATTTGATAAACATTGTTTTATCTTAGTGTCAACATTTTCAATAAAATTCAAATGGATTATTTGCAATTCCATCCGGATTCAAATGTCGATTGTGATTTATCTGTTTTAAAATATCTTTAATCATGGAAGTTTCTCTATTTATTTGTGTGATTACCTGTCTGAAAATATTTATACTCACCAGAATGTTCTATTTGTGTGATAACCTGCCTGAAAATATTTGTATTCACCAGAAGTTATATTTGTGTGATAACCTGTCTGAAAATATTTATACTCACCAGAAGTTCTATTTGTGTGATAACCTGTCTGAAAATATTTATACTCACCAGAATATTCTATTTGTGTGATAACCTGCCTGAAAATATTTGTATTCACCAGAAGTTATATTTGTGTGATAATCTGTCTGAAAATATTTATACTCACCAGAAGTTCTATTTGTGTGATAACCTGTCTGAAAATATTTATACTCACCAGAAGTTCTATTTGTGTGATAACCTGTCTGAAAATATTTATACTCACCAGAAGTTCTATTTGTGTGATAACCTGTTTGAAAATATTTATACTCACCAGAAGTTCTATTTGTGTGAAAACCTGTCTGAAAATACTTATACTCACCAGAAGTTCTATTTGTGCGATAACCTGTCTGAAAATATTTATACTCACCAGAAGTTCTATTTGTGTGATAACCTGTATGAAAATATTTATATTCACCAGAAGTTCTATTTTAATTTGGATATTCCGAAATAAAATGTTTTCTTCTTAAATCCTCCAAGTGAGTTTCCCAAATAGTTGATCCATTCTAGATGATCAAGAGAACCTCTCAATGGCTGCCGAAGAACAAAACCAGACAAAAACAGGCACTCTATTAGAACAAAATTGTTCATTAAAACGCTAGATAAGTCAACAAAAAAAGTAAAAATTTGTAAGTATAATCTTTTATGTTTAAATCTATAAAATTCTTTAGAATATGAAATATAAAAGATATATTTTTTAACCAAAGTTTTTTTTTAGTTTTTAATTGTTCAACCCTTACGTAATCCTTTCAGTTGAAATATCCAAGTGTATTCAATATGTCGACACAAATCTGTCAGTTTTCCCCCTACAATTGGGTATTATTTAATTGTAAAATTAGATGACAAAGTGAACCATTCTTAAATCTTCCTCGAATACCCTATTATAACTTAACCCGCCCAACCTTTAAAACAGAGTCGCTTTTAGAGTTTGTTCCACCTGTGTCCAAAAAAAGTAATCCAGTACTGTGCCATGTTCTAATGGTTTACTTTCTTGCTTAACTCAGGTCCAGTTAGTCCAGTTAGGTCCTTCCCCTCCAAATTGCCGTAATGTTGCTTATTTATACACACCGAGAAAATAAACATGAGAAAACTGAGGATAAAAATAACCTCAATAAGTAACTAGGCTTTATTTACATTACACAGATGAATAATTCTAACAAATTAAATTATAAATATGTGTTTTAACCTTTCCCTTCCTATGCTAAAAAAATCCGCGCGTTACGGTGATGTGTATTCAATACACATGTAAAAATGAGCGATTTAAAATCGGAAAGATAAGAATATTCATAGTCAATCGCTTAAACTAATTAAATTTGAAATCAAAAGTGATAGTAATTGAAATTTTATTGCTAAAAACATGAAAAAAACATCGGCCGACGTTCACAAAACGGGCAAAGAGACCACCTCAAATGGATGCCCGTGAGCTACTGAAGCGAGAGAAGCGCGCGACCTGAGATTCTATTTCTTACGTTCCCATATACCGAAGTAGATTGAGAGTAAGACGTGAATAGCGTCACTTCCTCACCCATAGCAGTTTTTTTAGAATTTATATACCTACGTCACACACTGGCACACGTTTGATTGTATTGGTGAATTTATTTCCGATTTTCACAAAATATCTCTGATGTGGCCGATAAGTACCAATTATTATTAATACTCGTATTTCATTCAAGGAGTAATGTATTACGGAGGAACACCATAAATCTGAACCCAGTATTTATTATATTTATAGAGATATTAAAGTTTTTAAAAGCAATGTGTACTAGTTACACATCACAGGAAATAAAAGGTTAATATCATCAATCATAGCTGCTCTACCGATATTCAAAATCATCTTTCCATTGCAATTTGCTGCCATATTATGCCTTTTGTTTTATGTACTTACCTAAATTATCTAGCATGTATGCCTTAGATATAACTCTTTCCTCTTTGTTCCTTGTAGGTTACCACTATATAAATCTTAACCATTTGATGATTTCAATTTCGTCTACAAATTTTATTTGATGGTGAATCAATGTATTGCGAAAACGATCCCTTTTTATTAATTTGTAGAAAATTTCATGCTTTTTTGAGTGGTTTTAAGTTGGATGACAGAATTCAAATTTTACACTTGTATGAAATAAAAATTATGATACATTTCTATCTAACTTGCATAATCATTAAAAACTGGGTTTTCATTAATCTTAGTTTTGTCGCACGCATGCATCACACACATTGAATGTAAGGGTGCGCCAGTCCTGATTTATAGTATACCCTCGCCTACTCTGTCTGCATCCGTGTCCCTTCCGGTCTTTTCGAATAGATTTCCAAAGTTCACAATAACCCTTACCCACTTTTCTATCACCAGGGTCAAAGGATGTCCGGTTTTCTAGTTCGTGTCCTCATCTACTCTTTTCTCCATATAGTCTATGTAAAAAAGTGATCAATTATATACAAGAACAAATTTTTTTTAAATAAAAACTCATAATTAAACAAATTAAATAAACAGAAAAAGTATAATAAAAAAATCATATCGCCTCAACACATTCAGTTCGATTCAACAAGATGTTTTATCATAAATATGTCTAATTGTAGGATACAATACTACATTCTCTCCAGTACTCTGTGCTGCCTAACTACGTTACTTCAAAAAACTCAAGTTTGTATTCTTCAAAAAAATTTAATATATGCCATCTGAAGAGCCTGATCATCAAAATCAGTCAAACGACCTCTTTTTTTCTCATCTCTTAAGCTTGTCTCGCTGGATTTAAAACGGTTAAAACATTTTCGAGCTTGTCTTTCACCGATTGTTCCTTCATCAACGAATTCGTTGAAATCGCGAAATGACTCTGCTGTAAGCCATCCATTTTCAAAGTGGTAAAGCATGATATAACGAATATGGAAGTGGTTATCAACGTGCATTTTTACTACCTAAATAAAAAGGAATAAACTTGTAAAACAAATTTAAACAAAATGACAAATTTGACAGATTCGAAGAGCACCGGTAAAACAATCGTTAACTATGCACAAACCTAATATTTTAATTTCAATAAATCACGACGTCATTCTGTTTGTAGTCGAATTGAAACAATCAGTATCTTTAACTCTTCATTGTATCAAAAGAAAAACACTAAACGGAAATTGTATGTTATTCTTCCATTGCGGAAGATTTGAGAGAACATATTTCTGAGTAAATGTCAAGTTTTTTTTCAATACCCGATGTTGCTTGTACTCACAACACCTTACTCACAATTTGGAAAAAAACTATTTGCCTAAAGAATTCTTGTTGTGCGCCGTTTTTCTTCATTCAGCTCGAACATATTGTGCCTTAATCGTGAAAAGTCGTGTGAGGTAAAAAATAATACGAAAACGTAAAGTTACTTTTGTTTTTGTGTTTGTTTTAACTTCCTTCATTGTAGTCGTATGAGTATGAGAGAGAGAAGTATTGATATAGACTAAAGATAATAATTAAGTATTTTCTTAAAATACTAAATAATAAAAGAAGTAGTATGAATATTATGACTATGAAAAAAACCAATTACATCTATTGACATAGTATTTTTTTATTTAACTTGTTATAATTTTTTCATTATTACATGGGCTTTTTCATTTCGAAAGTTTTTCTTTTTTTATCGTCCTTAGTAAGATACAGGCAAATACCTAATTTACTGGAGGCACGACAAATTACAGACAACAAACCCAGATCCATAAAAATTGCGTATTGACATTAAATTACCAGTAGTTTATTTCACAAATTTTATTTTCATAAAACTTCTCGTCATATATACATAAAATAATAAAATCTTCGTTTTCAATGCTAAGAGTCGTGACTTTCCATTCTTAATTCTTCTACTATGCACCTTTATATTCTCTTTTATCTCTCTTAACACACCATAGTCCGTAGCATCTCGAACATTGTTGAACCATTTGCAGTCTCAACTTGGCCGACTAATCTTTTTAAGGGATCTATTTTTTTTTCTCTTCTTCTTTACATTGACTAACCTCTCCAAGTTATCTTGAACTCACCTAACCATGTGCCCAAAAAAGTAGAGAATGGGTTTCAGGCACATAGATGAGAGTCTGCCGTTCACTTGAACCTGTTGTATAATTAATCAGTTAATTCCCCTAGCATTTGCTTCGAGCACCACATCTGAAAAGCATTATTCTTTTTATTACTCTCATACTATTATCATCCAATACTCCACTGCATTGAGAAAGATCGAAAAGACTAACGACTGTACCAGGAAAGCTTTCAAAGATAAACGATATCTTAGTCATATCAAAATGTTTGAAAAATGACAATATTTGTAAAAAACACATTGGGTATACTAAAACTTTGGAGAAGCGATGATGGGAAAACTATGACACATAAAATGTTGCAATATATAATAACAGCTTGTAGACGAGTCAACGATGCAACTGCCTTGGATTTTTCTACCCCACAGGGAGTGGCATATGTTTAAAATGTAGACTAGGACAATACTTCTTAACGGGGGGTGGCAGCTTTCTGGAGGAGCTGCAATGGTTTTTTGGGAGGCCTCGAAGAAATTATTGAAACGTTATTTGCTTATTGTTTAAGTCAATTATTTTTATTTTACATATTTGAAGTAGTTTCTGGGTTTCCACGTTCCACATGCATCCTTTCAACTGGCATTAATTACAATGACCCATTAAAATAGCCCTGATATAACTGTTATAAATATTTTCCGATCGTACTAACAAACATGCCAAGAACCAGGACATGGGCTGCGAAGCAGGAGTGATATTTGGTGATATTAATAGTTCTACGAATGATATAAATGCATTTAAAACGGAAAACAATAGTCGTAAATATAAAAAATATGTTGAAGCAAACAAAAGAAATAAGATACAAATTATATTAAATTAGGATTTATCGGCGTAGAAATGGATGGAATTCCATAGTCACACTCCGAAGCTCCGTTCAAGCGAATTGCACATTTTAACACAATGTCCTGAAGTTAATTATACCTATATAATGGTTTCTGTAAAAGTTATAAATTTTATGAAAGCAAATGCTCTTAATTCATGACTATTTTCTGCTCTTAGTGAAGAAGTTTTTGCTGGTCATACATTGCTACTTCTTCACACAGAAATTAGATGGATGAAAATTCTTAATGGTTTATTGGAATTCAATTTGATGTTTTGAAAAAAAAACTATATATTTTTTTTAAAAGATATAAAATCTTATTTTACCATTTATTTCGATAAAAAGTATTGGATTGTAAAACTTTCATATTTGACAGATATTTTCTAAATTCTAAATCAGCAAAATTTTTCTTTACAATGAAACCATTTCAACATCTTAACTACGAAAAGTTAAATAGAAGCGTTGAAAATGAAAATGCACGGATGGAGTAAAAAAAAGAGATTTTTTTTAAAATGTTTCCGAACTATACGCAAATAATTTTGTACAGCAATTTCACATTTGTAAAACAGCGTATAAATTATTTGATAAAATATCATCTTCAGAAATTAATGGACAAATTCGATAAATATTTTCCAAGTAATTAACTTGTAAGCGGAAAATTGTAGATTAAATATCCATAAAATGTGTGGGCTGAATAACATCTAGTGTCTTCGCGGCTGGACCCGCCCTATATTGGTGGGGTATATCTTGGCCGGGGGGGTGTTATGAGATGAGCCCGTACCTCTTGATGCTTCTCTCTTAAATCTGTTTTCTGATATTTATGTGTTTTTCGGATGCATTTAAATATGTTATGTTCATACTATGTTGCTATCAATAAACCTTTATTTATTTATTTATATAATTACTGGGTAAATACCAATTTATCACCTACGGACGAGGATACAATATTGGAAATTATGAAATATTTAACTTTGATCTCCGTTTTCAAGAAGAAAAGTTTGGTCCAATTTTTTGATACATATCCGGAGTGAATATATGTTTACCATCGCCATTCAAAATTTACTGCCCTTTGATTCTATTCATTAATGCGAAAAAGGAGTTTTCACAATGGTAAATATTAAAACAATACAACGAAATCGACTCCGACTGCATGCAAATAGCATTAGGTAATACAAGTGAAACAAGAATAGCCGAATTAATGGGGAGTGTTTAGAGGTCCCATTAAATACACCTACTTTAGGTAAATTATTTATTTTTCCGGTTTTTATAATCAGTAAATAAAACCATCATTTTCAAATAAATCTTAATATTTGTTTTAATAGGCAATCCACCCAAACAAGGATGATTTAAGCCATTAAATTTTAGTCGTTATGCAATTATATGAGTCAATTTGTTAAAACTATTTTTTTTTATTTGTGTTCTAGACATTTTTAATTTTTAATTGATTAGACTTCAAAAACTTAACAATCGATCTATAAGCGGAAAAGTTTTACAAAGAAAGAAGAAACGCAACATTCATTGAACGCAGCAAATATATGGCTTTTAGTGTGTCAAATCTGTCTCGCAAAGGAAAACCGAGAAATATATGGATTATAGTTGCATCATCCAGACCACACTCGCAGCCGGGACTGTCTACAATATTCATTCTGATTTTGATGGTTATTATGTTTGTAAAAACTAGGGAGCCACAAAAATATTTTAGGGTATTTAGGGTACCGCAAGTAGTAAAAGGTTAAGGACTACTGGACTAGGATACACTACATATAATATTCACAATTGGATGTTGACGGTTTTCCCACTTTGTGAGTGCTAGGAGATACAGATCATGAGCCACATGGTCAACAGCTGTACATGGTGTATTTCTTGAAGGTCTGTAATAGATGCACCGCTCGACACTTGCACAGTAAAAAAGCAATAAATAACACATTTAATGTTGTGTTTTATTACACTTTCGTTGTATACAGTAAAACCTGGCGGGCGTATTGCCATGTGGCAATATCTTCCTTATAACCTGAAAGATATTAAAGAGGCCTTAACTTAAAACCAAATTTAAATCCTTTTTAAAAAATTCTGTGTACCAATGATAATTGAACCCGCAACCTCCGGGCTGGGAAACAAACGTCTTACCAACCAGGCCACGGAGGTTGTCAATGTTATTACAATACAAATATAATGTTTGGTTTTCAGTTTGTTACATGTGTAGTTAACTTTACAGAAATATTTTAGAGTCGATTGAACTTGTTTTTTTTATTATATTCCATCAGATTATTATTGCATTCGATACAATATCTTTACATATTTTAGAGTTCTTCCTTAAAAACACAAACGACTTATGTTATGTCAACCGTTACCGAGTTGACATCACATAAATCTTAATAGCAACAGGAATCGAACCCGTAACTTGGGAGTTATGGGTTTAATTCCTATTGGTTATTTGATATTTAAAAAAAAGGGTTCCAGTATGTGTTTTCCTTAAGGCAAGTTAAAACTCCTTTATGGTTGGCTAGAAGAGGTAATATGGTAAAAAAAAACATCAGAATATAATGTATACAACGATAGTGTCATACAATACAATGCAATATTATTAACAAAACCCATTTAAAGTCATTACAAGAAGAATAATTCAGATAAGGTTTAATACATGAAAATATTTTTTTCATAATTTCTAAAATGCTTGTTCTTACAGTATCCACATCACCCGTTATTTCCCATGGCGTAAGACTCTGGAACCAGATGCTAACAAACATAAAACTTGCTCCTTCGTTGGTGTATTTTTAACCACTTAATAATCACTATATTTCCCTTCGGTGACATAGCGTGTCTTCTCGTTCCCTCATGATCCTTCTTCCCATTATTTCCTCGTATTGTTATTTTTTTTATATTGAGGCCGTTAAATTATTTCAATCTTATTTTTATCTTACAATTCTGACTTTTATCATTTTATATTTGTGTAAAACTTTAGCAGAAAGATTTCACCCAACATTGTAAATGAACAATTTTCTGAATGATTGAAAGAGATTTATTTCAGTTCTCCAATAAATCCGCAATTTTTTTCATTACATTATAAAGTATTTAAATAAATAATAGTTTAAGAATAAACTCATTATTTTTCCTATGAAATTGACAAATTTGATCGAACAGAGCTACATTTCGTTATTGTGTTGAATTATTCAACAGAAGTCTCGTTTTGTAACAAGACATTTTTCTTATTTTCCTCTCAAAATGTTGTTTTAAATGACTGGTATTTCCCAGGTACGGCAAAAAAGTGGGTATACAGGGTGGCCCTGACGCATTGTTATGCTTTTAGACGTCGTTAAAAACATACATTAGCTTTACCTTAACGTGGCGCAAGACAATGTGTGTCCTTGGCTAAAACATCGCAACTTAAGTTGGTTTTTTGTCTCTCGTGTGTCATTTATTTTTGTTATATTTATAACGTTATGTTATTATTATATTTGAGCTCTAAACGTAATCTGCTTTATTTGTTTAGATTTAAAATAAGACTTTGATAAAATATGAGTAACTCAACAATATATGTTAATCCACTTAAAAAAAGCATTTACTTTTATTTGAAGTCTTGACAAATCGATTGTTATCTAAAAGATGAAATTGTCACTCTCCAAAATATGTTGCAACAAAACTAAAGCTCCCTTGGAGTGACCTGTCACTCAACGACAATGAATGAAAATCTTAAATGTACACGTGTTGTATTACACTTATGTACAGTACAACGTGAATGGTTTATGGTCATCTTGCAATCTCTTTCAACCAACTTAAAACATGTTAAAAAGGACTTACGTGAAAAGCAGACTGGCAGAAATCGAATCAACAAACCTAAGACGAATTTTTAACAGACGTCTAATCAACTAGGCTAAGAAAGTCGACAGTTTTATTTAATGGTTTATTTTGAATGAGATTTTTTCAATCAAGTTGAAATTTACCTTTTACCTATTTCTTTATTTTATTTTTTTACACATGACAAGAAATATACACAATTTGCGAAAAAAACAACAGGTAAATTTATTTGGACACACAATTTTAATGGATCTGGGTTTGTTGCCTTTCATTTGTTGTGCCCCCAGTAAACTAGTATTTGGCCTGTATCTCACAATATACACTTATATATTAATTACTTTTACCACATAGATGCGTAGGCCTTATAAAAAGGAGGAAAAAGATACGTACGCGGTTAACAACGATGGGACCAAATATTTAAGGAATTTTGAATATCAATTGATAATATATTCGTACACAGATTCGTGTATTTGAATTATTAAAGAGTTAGGTAGAAATAGGGAAAATGTTTATTTATTTTTTTTTTCTCAATACAGCCTAATAACTTTGGATTTTTTTAAATTTCTTTACATACATTAAAAACAAACAAATATATTATAAATTATCAACATTCACTCAAATAAGTGCTTTCAACCATCATAATTTAGACGAAAATTTACATTTACTTTTTACAGTGTGATATGAAATGTGTCAACATCCGAAGCATTCCTATTTAGAAGAAATAAAACCCTACCAATAGAGACTCGTTGTAACACGGGTGATTGAGAATAGTTTCTGCTGGCTTAGTTTGTGGCTAGGAGACTCGTTGTAACACGGGTGATTGAGAACAGTTTCTGCTGGCTTAGTTTGTGGCTAGGAGACTCGTTGTAACACGGGTGATTGAGAACAGTTTCTGCTGGCTTAGATTGTGGCTAGGAGACTCGTTGTAACACGGGTGATTGAGAACAGTTTCTGCTGGCTTAGTTTGTGTTATACGGAACATTTAACGTTTTGTATTGCTGGACAACTTACAATTTTTCGAACGAGTCAGAGATTTATTTGCTCACTCAAGGAATTATATCTTAGCATGCATATTAGGAACTAGACAGGATTAAGCCATGAATAGTTGCCATATTTACTCATATAGGGAATTCAAGGTACTTTTTCTTCCGTTTCTCTACGATGAGTAAGTTTTATGCCCCCCACGTTCTCCAAATTCAAGCAATGCTTTCTAGTTTGCTACAAACCAATGAATTAAAGATATGTGAGCACCGTTTGCTGGGTAAAAGGTTTACATATTTGTGCAAAAATTGTTAGTAACAGACTCGAAAAACCATTTTTTCCTTTTCATAAGAATTCAATTAAATATCAATCAAGCTTTGGACAAGATGGGAAAATGATAGCATTATGTTGTTGTATGTCACTGTGGTTGTACACAGTACAACTTGAAAGGTTTGATGCTGTGTGGCAATATTTTCTGGCCAACCAGAAACTTATAAAAGATGCAGCAATGGAAAATTAGAATTAAATCTTAAAAAAAAAATGATAACAATAAGCTGAATCCGCAGTCCAATTCGCAGAATTGAATCCGCGTCTCTTAAGTTGAAAGGCACGTGTTTTACCAACTAGGCCACTGGATACTTAAGTTGAAAGACACGTGTTTTACCAACTAGGCCGTGGATCACAGAGCATTTAATACCTAACTCACATATTGTCGAATGTTATTTTATGCTTGTTACATTTTGCTTGGTAAATTTTTCATTGGTTTTTAGTTGCTGAAATCAGAACTGGAAAAACGAATAATAGAAGTCAATCCACAAACTACTGAACTAATTATATTCAAAAGAGATATTTCCAGAAACCTCTATGATGACGAAAGAACAAAAAGGATAGATTGAAAATTTGTAACCTAAGTAGTTAAAGGTTTTAACTATTTATTTTATATCGTCATTAATGCATGAAGATAAAACATATAGAATGCTAATGCACGTATAAGAAAAAAAAATAAAAAAAACATTTGTTAGATGGGTTTCACGATTAACCTACAAAATATATTACATAATATAAATATGAAAGACAATAAAAGCTTTCATAACGCACCATCAGCCGAAAAGTGCTTAAACTTTGCCAAAAAATACATATTTTCTCTTGCATTATTTATAACCGTATAAAAATAAAAGCTTTCAATTTCTAAGACGCGGCACACATATATCACCGATTTTATATCATCGTTATCATTCCACATTCACATTGATCCAACGGTCATTACTCATGTGCTACAAACGTGTGTTCCAGATTCGATTTCTGGCGGATTTACTTCCGGGTTGATACTCTCTCTCTTACTTTAATTTACGTTTGATCTTAGCTTATCAACCCTTTTTATATGCATTCAAAAGAGAATTTTCACCTAATAAATGGTAACAGCAAATTATATTAGTTGATATTATTGATATAGAATATTCTTGCACATCAGAATATTAAGTTTTATATATCTAGGTTGTGTGCTGGCTAAAGTGCATCAGTTAGCACACAGTAAAGTAATGCAAACACTTGACGCCCGTGCATTTATTGCTTTAATGACGACTGTCAATAGTTCTCGATCATAAGAGAATACCTAACAGCTCAATTCACTTTGGATTTTGTTTACAATTTATGAAAATATTTTCCTGTTTTATAAACATTCTTCATCTTTAAATGTTTTGGTCTCGAATTTCAGTATTCAGACATGAAAAGTGGATAGCGTATAACTACAGCTTGCTGCTGCTTCCTATTAGTCCATTTAGACATAAAGTTCACGTAGTTATTTCAGGAAATAGTACCTTATTTTGAAAGCTCGAGCACAGAACATCACATTTGAACCAACATCGTTGTATTGAAAGAAAATATTAACGTTGGGAAATAATTAAAGGAGCTGATTAAATATGCTGGGAGAATTGCATTTACTGAGAATAATATATAGTATGTCGCACAGCTGAATATGAACTAAGATTATATATTTTAAGACTTTTTTTTAATATTCATGGTGAAATTAATTCCAAATCCAATGTAATGCCAACTCAAGAAAAGTTAATAATAAGAGGAAAAAAAATAGTTGGGCAAAGTAAATAATACTTTGAATCAATAAAGAAGAGTTTATTGTGGGTTTGAATTTAAACATATTTCTCGTGCCCTTAGATTAGTTTCAACTATTTTTTGTTGATATAATATGAGAAGATTCCCTCTTCAGACAAATGCAAAGGATTTTTGTTCAACATATAATGTAACGTGAACAATTTGAAAAATTATTTATAAATATCCTATGACCTTTTTTTAACAATGTTGCCTTGTTTTTATTTTGTAAATATTTTTTATCTTGCTTATAAAAGTGCATTATATTTGTAAAGAGTTTTTTGTAAATATTTGTTTTTTACACCAATATTATTTTAACCGCCGGTAATACATGTCGCATGTTGCGTAGTTGACGTGTTTTGTTTAGTGTATTTTTTTTATGATTTTTAGAGGAGTTTCTCCCAAAAAAAAAAAAATTTATGTTATATTATATGTTACGTTGCACATTAGATATTTAGTATATACATAGTAATCTCAAGTCACACCAAAGTGCTTCGCTTGGTGATAAGCTAGGTGTAACGTGACTAATAGACTATAGTTCGGAAATTCTAAGATGAGTCCTGTGACAGCTCACAAATTTGCCCCTATACAACCTTGTTACGATGTTCAGTAATTTTAATTATTTGGTCAACTTTAATACAAGCCTCAATTCTAATAAATAGCAAGTTATTTAGGTAAATATATTACATAAGGTTGTATTGATGCGAATTTGAGAGCTGTCACAGGACTCATCCTAGAATTATAGGTGACTTCCGGCTTGGCCACACCAAAGTGCTTCGCACAAATTCATTTGACATTTGGGAGCGGTTGAGTCAACAAACGATGCCACTCTCAAAACTAACCAAAAAGCTACTTCTCTCAGAGAATTTAAATTACAAATTTCGAACATCTCAAATTCGAACTTTTTGGGTGCATAATGTTAATTTATCTAGAAGTAGTCGTGGAGAGTTTCAACTTCTCAACAAAGAATTGCGGAAATACGATGAAAAGTTTTGTAGTTATTTGAGAACAAAGCAGGAAACATTTGACTTATTGTTGGGCAAATTAAAATAGACATTACAAAAGGAAGATACGCATTTCAGATATTCTATGTTCAATAACACACGAGGAACTACTTGTTGTAACATTAAGGTAAGTGAAACTATTTTGAAAAGTATATATTCTTAGTTTTTTTATTATGTGCTCTTTTAATATTACAGTGATTTTATTTTATTTTAAATATATACTCGTATGTTAGGATACATATGATTTATAGATTGTAGCGTGTATAAAAATAATACATTTTTATGTAATTTGGTCGATGGGTTCCATAAAGGTTCTCTTTTGTATACTGCTTCTATTAAAACTTCCTCCATTTGGTAAAATCACTTGGTGATAATAAAATTAACCAACACGTCTCTTCGCTAGGAGATTCGCTAGGTGACTAATGGTCACGTAGCGTGGCGCGAAGCGTGCAGTGTGACCATTGGGATAGTATGTGGTGCATTGGTTCGCTAGGATATGTCATCTAGCTCGCAGCGTATAAAATATATTTTGTAATATTTTCATTGAAAATTTTAAAAATACATTCTGAAAAAATGAAGACGTGTTTTTCATGTACCTTTTAAGATGCCTGATGTAAACACTGTTAGTGTTTTTTTCTAGATAAACCTTCAAACCTTCAAAGCTGTACTGCATACTTCGAAAGTGTAATAAAACAATTATGTTAAATTATTTATGACAGTGTTCTTACAAATTTTCTGACGTTTAAGAAAACCAATCGATGACTTACGGAAAGAAATATTTTAAGAATTTAGTTCATGGTGCTTTTAATATAAATAAAAATTAAATCTATCCTGAAAAACGTTAGCTGTTTGCCGGATAACTTGATCGTTTTGTTTAGTGTGTCGTACGCAGAAAAGTGTTGAAAATCGCTGATATAAATCATCCACATCCCATTCAATCAAAGAGAGGCGTCGGTCTCCACGGCATCTATACACACGCGTCGCGTCTGTGCAAATTATTATCAACAATTTACATAGTAATTATACGAAGGCCATGGACTGTGAGAGCGGCTTCCGCCCTTTGGCTGGGCCGATACGCTCACGCTCAGATGGGCGCGGAAAGGAATGGCTACAGTTCAAACGGGGTAATTTTAGACACTGATGTGCATAGCTTGGTCAACGGGGTGAAAGACAGGGGTGGCTTTGGTAGAATACAAATAATGCTAAAAATCCAATCTATTCGAGATTCATATTTACTCAATTATTATCGACTGAACCCAAATCACATATACCAAAATCGCTATGGACGGAAGACAATGGTCTGTGTTTAGTGGGATCAGAAGGGTGTTATCTATTATGAGCTGCTAAAACCTGGTGAAACCGTTAAAACTGAACGCTACCGACAACAAATGATGGATTTGAACCGACCATCGCGTAAAATACGACCAGAATATCAAAAGACGCAACACAAATTGATTTTGCTTCATGATAATATACCATCGCACACAGCAAAACCGGCCAAATAAACGATTGAGGCGTTTAGTTGGCAAATACTTTCACATGCGGTTTACTCACCAGACTTGGCTCCATCCGATTACTACTTATTTGCATGGGGGACACACTTGCTGAGCAGCGCTTCACTTCGTACTAAAATGTACGAAAATGGCTCGATAATTGGTTTGCCTCAAAAAAACAACAGTTTTTTTGGCGTGGCGTCCACAAATTGCCAGAGAGATGGGGAAAATGTGTAGTTAGCGATGGGCAATACTTTGCATAAAATTTTTTTACCATTTTCATACAATAAATTTGTGTTTTCTATAAAAAAAATCCGGTTTCATATTTACAGGCCGATAAACAGATTTCAGTTTTTTCCTCTTCTTTCTACCGTCTTAGTTCCTAGATGTTTTGTGATAAGATTGATAGAATTACGGGGTAGAAATATGTGCATTGCAAAGAATGGCATTATTCAATCGTAGTGCACGCATCAACTTATTTGAATTGATCATTCAGATATATTGAAAAGAGTGTCTGGTAGACAGAATATGCGTGAACTCAATATATCATGGACTCGACGAGTTTAAAATCACAAGTAGAAGAACGGAACTTTTGGTTCGAAATCGCACACGTCTAACATGAGAATTGTTACTAGACAAGCTTTAACACCATATTAGGGTCCTTTTTTAGATACGTTCTATAATTGAACAAGAAACCTTCACTCAGATCTCACACGTCTTACTTACTAGGCGGCACATTTCAATGTAAAAATATTATCTATATAAATAAAAATGTAAATGTTTGTTAATATATAATCTCTTATCTCCGAAAGTTCTTCACCGATTGCTTTGAAATTTTTACAAAAAGTTGCATTTGTATACAAGCATGTTTATATATATTTTTTTTATATACGGTTGTATATAAAACTGTATACGGTTGTATATAAATTGGGAACGGAAAGGTGCCGGTTGATATGACTTAAGGACGAATTTCATTGCCTCATATATGTTTTTGTTATAACTTTCTTACTTCTTTTTCAGTGCAATCGATCTGCTTTAGTTTGTCAAAATGCCGAGGAAGCAGCAGAGCGACGTGCAACCTGACTTGAGGATGCACGGTTGCGAGCACGGTATCACTCTCTGAAGCTTCAGATCTACTTCGTTCTCAACAGAATAAACGCGACAGGCTGAGAGTGGCTGAAAGATGTCAAAAATATTGTATACCCACAAGCATTGTGAAATTAAACATATTAGAAACGTGTGCTTTCTCTTTTCTTTCTTTTCCATTTAACCAGTCTGAGCCACAGCAACGCGTGGCCTGGTACAGCTAGTATAAAATAAAACTGTCAGAAACGGGTATTATTTTTGGGCTTTCGAATATTGAGACAGTTAAGTCACAAATGTATAGACCAAAGAAATAATAGGCGAAGATAGTTAGAAATATTAAAATTAGGAAAAGGTAAAAAGTAAGAGAAAAAGAAAAGCATATATTGCGAGATGTATGTATGTGTATAGAAGTTTATGTATAAATTTTCAGACTTTTATATAAGAAGTATGTCATGTCCAAACAGAATTTATATAGATTCTAAATAATTAATATATAATTAAAAATCCATCCTCTTAATAATATTGATAATAGAAATACAGACGGAAGTCTATGACGCTATAGATACGATTGCTCAGGAAAGTACAGGTGGGCTAGAATATTCCAAGATTAGACAGATGCGTGAAGAAAATTAAGAAATGGCGCTACGGAGATCATTTAGAAAATCACGACAGGGGTGGAAGGATAACACCGCGATAACAGTGGGGGTAAACTTGACGTGAAAGTCATGTGCGGGATTAGAGACAACTTTTAAGACAGATTTATTTTGTGTTGTAAAATGGCACAGACTGAACTTGATGATGATGATTCTTCCATCCTGGACTTACTCGTATAAGAGAATCTCTTTAATTATTTATAAAAATAATATTTTCATTACTCACCGCTCTTTCATTTCTCGTGAATATTTGTGTCTATCATTGTTTATTTAAATAATTACATACATTTTATTTTATAAAGTTAAAAGTCGATTAAAGAAAGCATTATTTTACAGTATTCTTCTTGTCCCCCAACGTTGAATATCACTCGAGAGTAGATATCTTTGTCCCCGGCAGTCCGAAAAAGATCTTCAACGCCCCTTATGCCAGTCCAGTCACGTATATTGCGGAGCCAGGAGATTTGCCTCCTGCCAACACCTTTTCGGCCTTCTATTTTGCCTTGGATGATCAAGTGCAGTAATCTGTACTTTGCTCCTCTAAGTATTTTTACAGTATTAATTATTTTAATTAAGAAATTGGTAAATATCGTAAACATTTTGATTTACTTTAAAAACATTACTGAAAAAAAATCTTAGACATAAAATATAAATTATTTGTATCAATAAACCGTAGGGCGCTCATATCATACACATACTACTAAGTTGACCCTGCTTTCAGGAAGTGGCCTGCAAATATAGTGACACATTCATACTCGAGTTGACAGGGATGTACTTGGATAAATCGTTTGCAAATAAATGAACAATACCTTTTTCTAAATTCATTTAAATTTCTGAAAAAAAATTCCATCCGATAATTATTTTCATCATACTCAGCCCTACAACCGAGGAACAAATAGATTTTGGCAGCCTGCAGGATTCTCTTCTCACTACTTCTTTCGGCAGCATTCCGTCTCCAATTGGTTATTCTCAATATGCGATATTTCTCCGTCACTCAATCTAGCTAAAGGATCGTTGAATATTTTTTTATTGAAGGAACAGTATCACGCATGCGGTATAAGGGCCCAAGATAGCGCAGTATATCATTTTTTTAATTTTTTCTTAGTCCAATTTCTAATGTTGTAAATTGGACCAGAGAATACATTTATCAAATATATCGAGAATTATTTTGGTCCCTTTTTAAGTGTCCAGGTATCCGTCACGTAAGCTAGCACAGGCTTTTGCAACGTTTCACAAATTATTTTTTTTATATTTCTGGAGAGTACGCAAGATCTTTGTAAGAATAGAAGGAGAATTATTATTTTATTTTTAAATGATTACACTACTGCCAAAACAAGCTAACGGGGAAGTTGAGGTAAAGGTTTTATTTCGTATTAAAGGCATTCAAATCATCCATATCTGGAATATGTAAAAATAATTTCGTAGCATAATTTTAAGATACAATTTTTTTATTCAGTTACGTTTATCCAACACCACGGCCATATTGATGCATTGAAGTGTTTATAAAAATGTACTGAATTATCAATAAAAATGTATTAATGCAAATACATCAAAGGGTGTTAAACAAATGTTGAATAGGGATGTATGCGGTTTGCTGTATGCTAATGACGCGGTGGTATTAGCGGGAAATTAAGATAAATGACACAATTTGATAAGTAATATGTTTGAGAGATGGAAAGAGAAAGATCTAAGAATGAATATTATGAATTTGAGTCATGATTAATAATCAGTGTGAAAGCAAAAGTAAATGCGATATAAGGATGATCGACGAAAGATTTGTGGAATTTTTAGTTATTAGGGATATTGAACGGAGTATAGCGATATAAAACAACATTAATGGGGACTTACATGTATACTTTGAACTGGAAAGTATCAAAAACTGGTTAGATGGAAGTCCACAAAATACTTAAGAACCAAGTTTGATGTATGAGAGTGAAACGCGATGGGGTAAAAATACTTATAGAAACCGAATAAATGCTGTAAAAATTCATGCATTGAGAAGAATACGTGGGGTGACGAAGTTTGACAAAATATGCAAAGAAGTGATTAGGGATGAATGAGAACTTTAGGTTTATGCTCTTAAAAAGATGAAGAAGGGCACTCTGAGATGGTGTAGGCACGCAGAACGAATGAAAAAAGAAAGCCTAATAAAATGAATAAAGGGTGCAAATATGAATGAAATACTCTTTATTCGAAAATCGAACCAACTTATATTAAAGGATTCAATTTAAGGGTAAAACATATGCTTTCTCGGTAAACATATTTCGATGAAAAAAGTGTTTGGTTAACTAAGATTATATATGGTGAATAAATTTTGTTTAATAAAGTTATGAATTTGTGGCAAATATTTGTGATACGTTGATTTGTTTTATTTGATAATAAGTAAAGATTAATTAGAAATTATTTCCAGTTTTTTTTACTAATGAGCAGTTTGTGGAGGCAAGATGACGAAAGATTAATTAAAATTTGTTATAGTCTATTTGATCGTTAAATGAGTGCTTATAAACTTCTTATTGAAAAAATATAATTGAACGATGCATTGTTAACACTGCATTTTTATTTTGTAAAAATATTTTATACTTAAAATGATTTATCATTATTTTCTAAATTCTACAAATGCTTCAGGCATCGACTTTCATTTTCTGTCAATTAATGGTAAAGTAAAGAATGAAAACATTAAAAAAGAATGCAGATTGAAATTTTGTAAAAAAAAGAGTATTGGAATGTAATGGTTCGACCACCTTAAAATAATGAAAAACGAAAGATTTACAAAAATAATCTATTCGGTTAGTAAAGAAGGCAGAAGACATTTGAGAAGACCTATAAAAACATGGCTTTCCTAAGGAATCGAATTCTTAAATAGGGGAAGATGAATAATATTTTTTTAGAATAGAATATGCTTGACGAGGTATATGGATGTGGCAAAAGCGAAATGCGAGTTTCTGGAAAGGAGTTTAGATTTATTATCTCTACCTACACCAAAACAGGCATGACATGATTGTGATCATGATGATGATTTCTTGTACATTATATTGCAGGCGATTTATTGTTAGCCAATCTAGGTTAGTTATTGGAAAATGGTCAGATTGATATTTGTTTTACACTTTTAGCATCTCTCTAATGATCTTAACCCTTCCCTTACGGTGATAAAATTGAAACGCGTGCTCCGGTGTTGGATAGTGAGTACGCGATCAAAAATTAGCGATTTTAAATCGGAAAAATAAGAACATTCATAGATAATCCCCTTAATTAATTATAATTGAAGTTAAAAGTTATAATAATTGAGATTTATTTGCTGAAAACATTAAAAAACCATCTGGCAACGCTCACGGAACGGGCGTAGATCTAGTCTCGTTGCCAGCTCAACAGCTACTGCGGCGCGGCAGGGTTGGTGGCTAACTCGGGCGTGGCTTACACTTGCGAGGTTGAGACAATTGAGCTCCTCGCTATTCAGTGACGTATGCAAAAGTGAGATGCGAATATAGTGTCGCGCTTCCCGCATACTCTTCACCTATCGTCAAGACCCAAGATCGAGGCACTCACAGCGTTTAAATGTGAATTTGTTTCCGATATTCACGAAATACTTACGATGTAGTCGATAAATTCTGATTATTATTAATATTATTTTTTAAATCAATGCGTAAATATATTATAGAGGAATACCTAAAATCTTAACCTTGTATTAATTATATTTATAGAGATATTGATGGTTATTAGAAGCAACGTGTAGAAGATACCCAACACAGGGAAGGAAAGTTAAACCTCTTTCCAAAGAACTTCTTTAAAATTAAACAGAAAAAATGATGCAGTATAAAGTTTGTGATAACTTTTAGGTCAATTGAAGTTGTGTCACATTTATTCAAAAATTCAAGGAAGATGGCATCAGATAATTTCGAATTTAAAAAGATTTAAAATTTTAAAATTTAATTTAATAAATCGTCAATTTTCGTGTCCGGGCCATCAATTGTTAATAAAGCCAAGTATTTATAATATGATGCAACAGAAATTGCCCATCATTCGTATCAATCAGGTCTTACCCCCAATATATAGAGTCCCAATGCTCGGACAAGTTAGCATGAGCAATATGTCCTGCTAAACTCCACAATGACGTTCAATGATATTTTCATTAGAAAACACTCCATCTTTGCATGTTAACCTAAATCTAGTCACCCTTACTTGAGTTACTCAAGACTTCAATTAGACCAAGACGGCTTGCCTTTTTCAAGAACTCTATCCAATCATCAGATACTTTTTCTTTTCACATCAGGGAACTCACCTTACCCAGGGAAACCGTCAATTTTGTGCATTCACTCTTGACACTATAATTGTATTTCAAACTTAATATTGTTTAATGTTGACCTTAAAAAGGGATCATGGGCAGTAAACTTGTTTTGTTTCTTTAAAAGAAATATTTAATAAAAATTACACATCGCCTGCTATAAAAAAATGTAAGCCATTTGCGGTCCATATTATTTATCGCTTTTCTGGTGCATTGTGCTGCTCTTAGCTGTCTTATATATACTTAAAATTCTTTCTTTATATTATTAATAGTTAAAGCATTAACATTGTGGAGGTTTAAAGACATTGTAATTTATTTTATCAAACACTGTTTATTCCACTTAATGGTTCGTTCCATTGTTTATTCCACTGTTCATTCACTTTATTCCACATAAAGTGGAATAAAGAGTATTTGATAAAACAAATAACAAAAAATTTGAATTCTTTGTTTTAAATCGAGTTTTAAAAATCATTGACTTTCTTATAATTTTTTTAAATTTTTTCTCCGTTGTTTGATGTTTCTCTCCGTTGTCAAATCGCGTTTTGTATTTCATTAAAGAGAAAATCCAAGCAGTGTCGTTGTTGGGTAATAAACGAACCACATATTTCTTACATAGTCTTGATTCTATAGGCTGTAAAATATTTAACAAGACAATTGGCAGCTTTTTTAATATATTATATCATATCATAGACTTATTTCATAAAGGTTGTATCAAATATTATATTATGCGGCAACGCAAACAGTCAGTGACACTCTAAATCAGTTTTTTTACATGGTTTCCGATTATTCTAAGCATTCGGCCTTTTAATCTATGATACGAAGACACCTTAATTAAATAGGCGCAGAAATTGAGGCGCAATTACAATTTATCAATATTCGAGGGTTTTCAGATTCACCTTAACACTTGCCTTACTGTGCTAAACAATTCCGCCAGCCACTATGCTGGACGCTCAGCATCCAGTGAAAAATTTATGTTTTAAATTAAAATCTGCTAGGTTATTTTTTGTAATTAGCTATAAAATTATTTTATTATGTACGTCCTGGTCACTCACTATCCATCATAGGGTGGCAAGTGTTAAATCATGACAACCTTTCTGGATTGACGGATAAATTATATCTGAAAGGAATATGAGCCATATAACTGGCGACAGTAATAGACTCCGTTCATGGTTGGAATTATCTATCATTTGAGTGATCCTAACGTATTTCTCTAAGGATTTCTGGAGTTCCAAGGAACCCTGAATCGTCTAAGGTGTGGCCATGATAACATTGCATATACCTTGCATAGGTTAGGTCTCATCGGTTCGTATGTGCTCATTTGGAATGGTCTAGACCCGAGACTGTCAAACATATCATGGAATGGTATCCCATATATTATTTCTTGAAGAACTTGAAAAGATTCATCGAGCTGCTTTTGAGGCTGTTATCTTAGATGTAAAACCTCTACTGCGAAAGTAAAATCATAAAACAGAAGAAGAAAATTTCATAAATAATATATGGTTGACGCGATGTAATATTTCTTAAATCATTTAGGATTTTGAGAATTTATAATCTTAAATATTATCTTTTGTAATTATAATTAATATTATACTAAAAGGGATTATATTTTAGAAGATTATATTTTACAATAGTAAAGTATATTTCAGATTACGAATTTTAAATGCAACATTTTATTAAAATTAATATCAGGTCCAAGCGACACGATTGTTTTATTGTAATCATCAACGATAAGAAAAAATCTATAATTAATCAACCGTGAGATGCACAGAATGGGGAATCAGTGTGGACATTTAACAGACTCATGAAATATCTTCTTAAATTCTTATATTATAAATACGTTTTAAAGAAGATTTTCTTTTATTCAAATATTTCCGTAAACGTATTGTAATGATTTGTAGAACTGTTCAATTTCGTTATATGATTATCTTATCCATGTGTTTATTTGTTCGTCTTTGTAACTTTTTTTTATTGTTGGGTCTCGTGACCGTTTAGTCGAATAAAATCAAATAAACAAAAAAAAATAAGTAGCATCATCATGAGTTATGGTGATCCCAGTGCCTTGTTGACCGGATTTTTTCTTCCAATAGATTTTTGAGTTTAATCCCCAATGGTTACCAAAAAATAAGTAGCACCATCATGAGTTATGGTGACCCCAGTGCCTTGTTGACTGGATTTTTTCTTCCAATAGAGTTTTGAGTTTAATCCCCAATGGTTACCAAAAATAAGTAGCATCATCATAAGTTATGGTGACCCCAGTGCCTTGTTGACTGGATTTTTTCTTCCAATAGAGCTTTGAGTTTAATCCCCAATGGTTACCAAAAATAAGTAGCCTCATCATGAATTATGGTGACCCCAGTGCCTTGTTGACTGGATTTTTTCTTCTAATAGTTTTGAGTTTAATCCCCAATGGTTACCAAAAATAAGTAGCATCATCATGAGTTATGGTGACCCAAGTGCCTTGTTGACTGGATTTTTTCTTCCAATAGAGTTTTGAGTTCAATCCCCAATGGTTACCAAAAATAAGAAGCATCATCATAAGTTATGGTGACCCCAGTGCCTTGTTGACTGGATTTTTTCTTCCAATAGAGTTTTGAGTTTAATCCCCAATGGTTACCAAAAATAAGCAGAATCATCATGAGTTATGGTGACCCCAGTGCCTTGTTGACTGGATTTTTTCTTCCAATAGAGTTTTGAGTTTAATCCCCAATGGTTACCAAAAATAAGTAGCATCATCATGAGTTATGGTGACCCCAGTGCCTTGTTGACTGGATTTTTTCTTTTAATAGAGTTTTGAGTTTAATCCCCAATGGTTACCAAAAAAACTGTGTCAGTCTGGTCAAGTAGAGCTCAAATAAAAAAAGGTTTGGCAAAAGCAAAGACAGAAATATTGCTAGAGCAATTAGATCTGATAGTATGTTAAAATTGAGTCATTGCGAAAAGTAACTAACTTTTAAAATATTCACCAACATATTCATACTGGTAATATGGCTTCTAATATTTGATTAAATTCCAAAATTATAACAGAAAAATTTTGAGGCACGAGTATGATGGTAAGCCAATCGATTCTTATTAATAAAATGCCCGGGTTTATTCCAAAGCTTATAAGTGTATTTTTTTCTAATGTACCAGACACTAAAAAACATCGACTAGATCACGCAATTCGCTTTTACTCTGATTATCCACAGTTATTACATATTTAACATATTGTAACTTTCTTTTTTTATTCTTACAGGGGACAAGATGGCTGTCATATCAAGAAGAAACATAACCATTGAAAGTGATTCGATAAAATTTTCCCCAAACTTTGCTTTAACTTTTTTCATAGTGATCGTCCTGGCTGTTGATTTTCGATGAAAATAATCTGTGAATGTCTATTTCATGAAAAGACTTTCGTTAAAGTGAAAAAAAGTAAAACAATTTAGCTAGTAATGTTTGAGAAACTTTTTGAATAAACGTTGATATACATTACTCAGCGCTTTTTAAATGTTATTTTCTTTCTTAAAGAAATAAAATATATTTAAAAACTTTCAAGCTAATTAAGATAATGAATTGTAAAAAGCTGACATAAATTGATAATAAATGTAAAATATAGAGAATAATGTATACCATGTACATTTCGTACTTCGAAATAAATACAAATGTAGATAATTTTATTTAATGTATTAATTTGTTCTTAAAATATATTTTTCAAAATAATATAAAAGCTTTCAGTTTATATTTTTAACAAGGTAATTTATTGTGATAAATAAGAAAAATAAACTATATTTAAATACCTGATCATAATAAAAACCTCAGTTATATCAAAAGTGTACATAAATCATTCAATCATATGTTAATATGTGTAAATATGTCTAGGTTTATTTATATATGAAAAATTTAATAGACAATATTCTAAAAGTTAATTTTCACTGCAGATTTATCTTAAAATTCTAAGAATTGGTTGAACATATTTCAGTTATATGGAATTATTATTGAATGAGTGTAAAAACAAATAACTTAGAAGACAATTAAAATTTCAAATTTCACTAAAATTGATCAACTTGCTCTTGACCAAAAAGTAAGGCATAAAGATTTTAATATTGCGAAAAAATATATTTCTGTTAAACATTGACCAATTTCAAATTTTTGTACAAAATAAATAGAAAGTTTTATTGTATTTATAATTTTTGAAGTAGATATTTTATTTCAGAATTTTATAAAATATTTCAACAATATCTTATTATTATATGCTCAAAGTTTAATAAATTGTACGTGTGTATTTTTCAGTTGAGATATGTTAAGAAAAATAAAAATTTAAGACGTTTATATAATGGTTTTATTTCGAAAATCAAACTCCAAAATAACAATCCTTTTGCTCAAGAAAATTTTCAAAAACTACGTAACATCTCAAAAAAAATGTTAACTTATAAATTAAAAACAAATATGTGAAAATCGTCATTAAGGGATAAGACCACTTCATCAAAGATCTTGCCTTATGAGGTGGGTGTCTTTATCCACAAAATTGAAGGTTTTATCATTGCAATGTAATTAAAGGCGATTCGCTTTTTTATTAAAACGATATAAATTTTGAGGATAAAAAAAAATTTAAATACGCCTTAAAGGAAAACAGTCATTTTTCATTTCAAATATCGTTGATTTTGCAATTTTTAAGGAATGATGTACGTATTTAAATTATTTCATTCAAATTTAATTTCAATGAATCTTAAAGCCGTTTTACACGAGAAATTCACTGAATGGCTTTAAGTTGTTCATCTTTTAACATAACTTTTGTAAAAGAATTGAGATTAGATGTTTTTAAGTAGACACGGCAATTGAAATTCATTTGACAGCGAACTATTTTTTTGTAGGCTGTTTGATTTATCAAGCAAAAATAGGTAATTAATTATCTTTGTGCATCTAAATCATGAGCGTTATAGTTCGGAAATTCTAGGATGAGTTCTTTGACAGCTCACAAATTTGCCCCAATACAACCTTGTAACGATGTTCAGTAATTTTAATTATTTTATTAACTTTAATATAAGCCTCAATTCTAATAAATAGCAAGTTATTCAGATAAATACATTACACAAGGTTGTATTGGGGCCAATTTGTGAGCTGTCACAGAACTCATCCTAGAATTTCCGAACTATAATGAATATTTTTTTCTTTCAGTTAAAAATACGCTGAATTAAATCCTCATCCATAAGGACATCACATATCTTATTCTAGTATAATCATTCTGTGGAGGATCTTTTTTTTCCTGATTACTGTCTTCAATTGCATCGAAGTATTCTCTCGAACTGCTTATAATAGTTAAACCAATCAATTCTTATATGCAGATGATAAATTATGTATGTATTTTTTTTTGGAAGTAAATGAAACGGTATCGACTCACGAAATGAAACTATTTGTTACTTCATAAAAATATTAAATGAGGGTTACATACTCATATGTGAGCTTTAGTCAATTTAAACAATTGCAAAATTGGTAATTTTGATACAGGTCGAAAGATTTATATTTTTGTAAAAAGGAATGACGTTTTTATTCATAAATGATAAAATGATATATGTCGACAGCATCTATATACTTTCAAATTGATTTAACTGTAAAACTTCTCAAATATAATTTTTAAGTTATCGTGATTGGCCAAATACAAGACACGTGTCAGTTTAATACTTTTGGATTATGTACTAGTTTTTTTACAAACAAAAAATCCTTATCCAAAAAATTTACATTCATGGTTTTATTCTAAGAAAAGATTTTATTTAAATTAAAAAAAACTATTTAATTAATAAAACTTGGCTATTTGTTATATAAGTTAACATTTCATTTGAACAAAAAAAGTACATTTGAATTGATATAACTTGATATTTGGTTATCTGTATTTATTACTTTCTTCTTCATACTTCATAAAAAAATCTTTTCATACTTTTCTCTCCAAGCACACAACTCCTGTACTATTTCCATCATTATCTATTTTTTCCTTGAGATATCCTTTTTTTCGTTTTGAACGTTAAAAGCAAATATTATATTCATTAACTAAGTTAAGACATGGTCATGGGTGGTTAACGAGGGCTCGTGCAAATAAAAATTGCACAAGTCCTCATCGAAATTATTATGTTTGTTTTATTTTACGAGTAGGTTAACGTTTCACCAAATGTATTTCAATAATGTATGGGAATAGGATCTAATAAACAAATTCAATGTATGGAAGTTAAAAATATGTGCCTGCATATGCAGTATATTCTTATTTTTTTAATCGAATTTATTTTAATAAATCGTCCTTGTCAGGTTTTTATTTTAAATAAAAAAATACTTTACTTTTTTTTAATAATCGACCCCAAGGTACATCATTAAAAAATACTTCAAATTAAAATCATTTACTAAACACAATGTCAGGAAAAACATAAAGGTAATATAAATTATGATGGTAGATTAAGCTTCTCAGTGATTTTATTTAATGTATCACAAATCTACGAATCCAAAGTATGTATATAATACTCCTTTGTTCCATTACACGTGTGTATTCATTCTCTTATATAATGTAATACCTGGCTACACAGCGTCTGTTTACCTAGATTCTTACACAAATATCATATTTTTATGACTGAAAACAGATTCGACTGGCCCATGTCAACATTATTATTTTCCCAAGAAATTGTAGAAATATTATCGTTTTTCTTTTATAACTTACAAAATATAAACATCAATTTAAATATAAACGTCGATACAAAAAAGACCGATATAATGTCAAATAATTATTTTCAAATAACGAATAATAATACCCTTCAACACTGATTTTGTATCTGGCATTTTATTCATAATTTGCAATACTACATAATTTTAAGCGTAAGAACCGTATCTTTTTTTTAAACTCAATCGAATAAAGTTGTGCAATGCAATCGAATAAAGTTAAAAATTCAGTTTATGACTAAGATATTTAGTTTAGCCAATGCCAAACTTCAAACAAACAGTGGAAGGGGGAATATATGAGAAGAAACATCAGGTTTTAACATGTAAGTATTATTACGTACAAAATAAGTAGTAGACGAAAAAGTTTTATCTTGTCAATATGTAAAAATAGGAGATATGGTAAGAAAAAGCAGAGGGTGCATGTCACATTTTAGCCAAGCTGAGTCATGCTGTGATCTATTCTTTCTAGCTACGTCGAATCCAACTACTACAAGTAATCTATAATGGAAACAAACTACACTCAGTTCTTTTGCCGAATGCAGTGGATAATAATAAGAATTGCGAGAGTTTGAGAAATCAATTACAAAAATCATATGTGACATCTGCTGCGATCTGAAAAAAAGTTGCGTTACTTTTAGGTTTGCAGAGTGAATTCACTAAGTTCTGTTGTTTTTTACACTTGTAGCATAGCAGGGATGCAAAAAACACAAAAAAATTATCTAAAAGAAAATTTGGCCACTGAGGTCGTTTTGTAATTTTGTTATAAAACACTTTTCACTGGTAATTTCTATAGGGTTGACGAACAAATTAATTATTTTTTACTCAGCCATATTTCGTTCCATTGTAATTTTATTTCCATTGTAATTTTATAAGAATATATAGTAATATTTGAAGATATTTTAAATTATTAAGCATCTACATTATCAAATAAAAAAATTGTAAAATAAAAAAAGAATACAGGTATTTAATTATCAAATTTTCTTTTCATAAAATTTTTTTTTTTTTAATTTGCTATTGAAATTAATCAAACTTTATTGAAAAAGAGGACAAAATGAAAGAATGCTATCTGTTAAAATCAATTTTCGTTATTTATTAAAGATATCACATTTTCCATTAAATGCTTTTGCTCTTTTACGTTATTTTAAGTATTTTCCATGAACATTTTTGATCTTTCAATTTAAATAATTCATACAGAAATTTCAAATATCGAGTCATTAATATAATTATTTTGTAAAAAGATTAAAGAAAATTGAACCTTTTAAATACCTTTTCACATCAAAAGAAATTTGCTTGCTCTAAGAGCATTGATTAATTTAAATGTCTTTGTTGAGTACAATAAATTTTATTCTATTGAATGTACAGTAATAATTTTGAGAAAAAAACGTTATTAAAAGTGAGCCTGAAATAACGGTATAATTTTTGGTTTCAAATTAACTTTATCTTGAAAACACAATTGATTTTATTAAGCTTTTTTTAACATATGTGTAATATTTATTACTAATAAAAGAGAAACCACATATGATATATTGTGCTTCATTTTACGACAAATGTTTCTACTAGCGTTGAGATATTTATATGATTTATATGATATAGATAACTATTTTACGTTTAAACGTTTCAGAAAATAGTTACAATATATCCTCTATTTCCACATAGAGGATATATTGAAATAATTGTCCGAAATTTGCTACAATAGTTTTTGTTTGTGTTTTAGTTTACATAGGTATATTTTGAAAAATACTCAAATATATAACCTAGGTTTTATTTTGTGTCCAAATGTATAATCTCTTTTTTGCTATTATTACTATGTTATGTGAACGACAGTTAAAGTGTCGTTTATTTTGTTAATAAATTACATACGAGTATATAGGTAAATGACAACAATTTACGGGTAACAATTTACAAATGTAAGTGTATTTTAAAGGTGAAAATAATATCGAAACTAAGTGGAAAACAGTGTTTATACTAATATTATTCCAACATATTGAAAATAGCAATCAGAATGCGATATTGTTTTTGGCCTGTGAGGAGTATTTTATTTTAAATAAGTCAAAATGGATAAAAATTCCCAAATGAACTATTGGACGCCATTCTGATCCGGAAGGGTGAGCCTTACAAAAAGTAGAATCTTAAAATGTCGTTAATTCTTTACATTCGCATAAAGCATGTCAAAATCAATACAAATCACGGCGGCGTTCTGTTGTGTTCTAGAAATAATTTCACGTGATCAAAATAATAATAATTTAAATTATAAAAGCCGACTTTGCAGGTGCGGTCGTCTATCAACGGTACCCCCACTCCTAGAATGAGACTATAAAGGGCTGCCCCCGCGGGGCGGAGTGGGCATAATCTGGCAAGACGAAGTTCTGCTCGGTTCACGTCCGCCTGTTTTATATCATAATTCTTTTAATTAATAATTACTGCGAGCCTAATTTTAAAAATTCTAAATACGTTTGGAGTCTAACTCCACTTCGAGATTTCTCTTCTATCAACACGCGGCTTGCTGTTACGTCATATTCCGACCATTTCTAATTCTACGTTGACACGCTGCTTCCTGTTGCGTTATATTCCGACCATTTTGAATTCTACGTCGAGAATTCTCTTTTATCAACACGCTGCTTGCTGTGACGTCATACTCCGAGGGCAGTTCACGTTCCTCAATTCATTCAATGAGATCTCCACCGTTCTCCAAGCGGGTGCTAGGACAGGCTGTCTTCACGGCCGTTACGGATCGATCAGCAGCTCCAGCTCATATACTTCGCGTTCAAGTGGTGTAAGACACGAAGGATTCCTGGTGCGCCAGGGCTACTACCATTACGTCATTACAATCTTGAAGGTATTGTGATCCTATTTTATTTGTAATTCTTTGGTGATTTCACATTTTACCCTACCTTGCTTCTTTTGGTCACGACGCTTCCAGAGCGATCGTTAGAAATAATCTTAAAGCTAAACTCTTAAAGGGAATTTATTAGCGTCAGATTCTTATTCAAATTCTACCTAGTCCTACCGAAATCATTGATCCGGTAGTGATAATAAATTATCTAATTTAAACTACTACTGTGTTTCATTGTTATTACCTTATCCTTAGACGAATGCTGTGAGAAGTTCTAGTATTGTTGTCCGTGGAAATCCTGAGACAAAAGAGATCTGTGTTCACTTTCTTTTACTGCTGAGCTAACCTCGAGTTATGACTCATTCCGATATTCTTAAAGTTTGATTATTTAAATTTACATTTACCTTAAGTATATAATTTAAAATTGGAAAACAGTCGTAACAGGCCACATTCATGAAGTCTTTAGAATAAATAACAACTTGGGACCCTTTTTCTGATACCATCGGGAATTGAGCCCGAAATCTTTGGATGGAAGTCAAGCTTTTTAACAACGTAGTGACAAAACCATGGAGATTACCTTAAATGATAGGAAAACATAATGCAAAGGGAAAAAAAACATATAGTAAGAATAATAAAAAAAAGAGACGTGTAGAGGACTTAAAGGCATCGTTAATGATGACAGCCTGTCGAGGCCTTTACTTACTAGATGACGGCGATACCATTGCAGAGGGCATATGCTAACGAAACGTAACGCATGCATATAAAGACAGGCGAAAGACAACATTGAATGACAAAACGGTCAAATTTATTGAACCTACAAATCTAAAACCACTAAGTTCATAACTTTATTCTCTGGCGTTGTGTGTGTGCGTGTTAGTAATACAATCTGCACACTGAAAGGTTACCATAACCTGACACACAAATTATTAAACAGACGGTGGCCTTTTTTTGGAAATCCTCAGAAATCGTATCGAATCCATTGTGCTGAAGACACATGTCCTATAAAGTTGGTCGATAAGGGTATTTTAATAAATATACATATATATTTGTATTAACGTTGTCATTCATATTCAGCATTAGCATTTTCTTTGTAATTAAATTTTTGGATTTACTTTAACATAAATTGGCATAATAATTGTATTTAAATAAATATCAAGTGCTCTTTAATAATCGATCACTTCAATGCCTATATTATTTCTACACATATGTTCTGTGTATTTTCTTATCCAGTTTCTTTGATTCAAATTTTAAGATTTTACTGCATCACTGAGAGGAAAAATAAAATTGTATGAGGAAAAATAAAATTATATGGGCCGGATGGGTAAGTTCAAGGACACAGATACCGAAAAAGGGGGGGACTGCCATTCACGGCTACTGGGTGTAAAAACCACAAGGTCATGTTTCAAATTTATTACCGGAAAGATTGAAAATAGGCCATTTAGAATATAAATTGAAAATAAAATTTCTTGATCGTTGTGGCTAGACAAAAAAATCACGTATTATAACATTGTATGAGGGGAGAAAGGAATGAAATTGTAAGTAACACTCACGGATAAATAATTTCAATTAGAACTCATATTTGCAGAATATGTATGTTTTGTGAGTCTTTCTTCATTAATTAGTTTCACATGCCCAAAGCATCTCAGCGAGCTCTTTTTCATCAAACTTAAGTCCACATTCACTCTTATCACTTCGTTCCGTTTTCTGGCATATATTGGCACACCAAGCATTAATGCACGCATTTTTACAGCATTTATTCGGTTCCTAAGTCTATTCCACGTCCACGTTTCGCTCCCATACATCAAAGTTGGCACCAAAATACTATTTTGGACTATCATCTCAACAGATTTTGATACTGTCCGGTTTGAGAATAAATATTTTAGTGTATGTTTGCAATATAATACTCATAACGTAGAAAATTGGAATATACTAGGAATAAAATTGGAGTTGCTTTCCCTATATAATAAAAAATACTTCCATAGTATTAGATGTCAGATAACACGGGTTACTTCAAAATGCTTCTCTAGTTTAACTTTAAAAAAAAGGTTAAACAATAACCCTTCGAGTGATATTTGGTGACTTCGTGACTATGAAAAAAACATACGATATCAACAACTAAAACTGTACAAAACTAAAGTGTGCTGAAAAAATGGACAACTTAAACACGACGTAAAGACTTAATAACTCAATAAAACCAATCATTATATATTTGACAGTAAAATTCACTATTAACGTCTTAACACTCTAAGACCCTGTCATAATCAAGACATACTTTCACAGCACCCGATTATTTTTTTAGGAATTCTGATTTTTTAGGAAGGTTAACTAAAATTACTTAATTTAAGTAAATACTAAGAATATTATAATGAACCCTTGTACTAGGGTTGCTACTTAAGGGTTGAGATATGGCAACACCAGTGTAGATACGTCAAATCTGATACGTCAAATCTGAAAGTTTGACGTTTTTAATGGT
Source organism: Odontocerum albicorne (assembly GCA_949825065.1). Lineage (NCBI taxonomy): Eukaryota > Metazoa > Arthropoda > Insecta > Trichoptera > Odontoceridae > Odontocerum > Odontocerum albicorne. The sequence continues at coordinate 108,931 of CATKWJ010001020.1, forward strand.
ATACGTGGTCAGAAAGTTTTGTCATACGAGTGATATTTGTGTTGTTTATAGTGATTTGAAAAATTCATCTCGGCCAAAAATGGAATTAAATTGTGAACATTTTCGTGCGATGATTTTTTATGATTTTCGACGTAGACTAACTCAAAAACAGTGTGCTGATCAACTCACTTCGACTTTTGATGATGAAGCACCATCCCGGCAAACTGTGTTTCGCTGGTTTTCCGAATTCAATCGTGGTCGTAGTTCGCTCCAGGACGAATTTCGTGAAGGTCGTCCTAAATCGGTTGTTGTGCCAGAAAACATCGATGCTGTGCATGAATTGATATTGCTAGATCGTCATGTGACTTATCGTGAGATTGAGGCATGTTTTAACATTAGTTCTACTCGCATACATTCAATATTGCACGAACATTTGGCCGTCAAAAATATTTGTTCGGATTGGATACCACATAATTTGACAATCGCTCAAAAAAGGGCATGTCAATTGGTCCAAAGAAATGTTGAAAAAAATCGATCGCGGTGTTTCAAAAGACGTCTATTAATAGTAATTTGACCAATATTATCTTTGACGGAGAGCTATATCACACTCCTAACAAATGTTCTTGATCTCATTTCTCTTCTTATGCTTAGCACATGTTCTGCTGGGTTTTTCTTTTTGACAGTTGATCGAACACATATCAACACAAGTTTTAAATACGTTCTTTAATAACCTGTTAAGAGGATCTTGGAAATGCTTTAATCTTTTTGGACCCGGAGATTATGGTTTGCTTCCAGATTTATATGAACATCTTCCAGAATCTCATATTTCACTGGACACTGATGACGCGCTGTAAAAATCTCTATCATAAATCAATTTGTATATTTTTTTCACTATCTAGAGTATTGTTCATGCTAGAAATCAAGAATCTGAAATGAGGAGATTATCGTTTAAAGGTTGAAACGTTCTTAAATTTGTTTTGCTAAATACAAGTAATATGTCTTTATTTTTGAAGAGCTATCGTTCACGTGAAAATACTGAACCGGGGCTTAAAATAAGAGGTTATCCCGTCAAAATAAGGGATCGGAATACGAAGTTTAAAAGGACCATTTATATCAAGAAAAAGAAGTACGCCGTTGGAAATGAACAATTTTTGTCTAAGTTTATTTATAGTCATAAAAATATAAGAGACACGATGGCTAGGAGAAGAAAGGAGTTTAGAGAATTCTTTCTAAGTAATTTCGGTTTATCAATACGGTGACGTGATCAAATAATAAAAACACAATAATTTTTAACCGTCTATTTGTATCACTAAAATATGCATTTTTATATGAAACTTTCAGTTTCTAAACGTGAAGTATTTTTTTCCTTAAATAAGTAATGCATACTCGGAAATGTAACGTTCAAATTAGCAATAAGGAAAAACTTTTGTTAAATGTTGGTATTTGTTTACAAGATAGTTTCCGTCTCTGAAAATTTTAGAATACTTAATTATATGCTGTTTTACTAGACCTATATTTATATTGTTTTAATAAAATTGCATTAACATAGCATTATTTACAGTTATAATTGGCAGATTTATTACCATTCCAAACGTCATGTCATAATAACCAGACTGCAAAATATTTTTTTAAAAACCATTTGAAATTTAATCCGATATCCCTATTATCCGAATTAAAAAACTGTTCTGCTCCCTTGACTTTTAAATGTTCAAAGCTTATCTCTACAACATCTATCACATAGGTTTGCATAATTTATAACATATTTACCAATCTTAATAAGATTATGTACGCACCTCAGAGTGACCCAATTTATTAGACTTAACGTATCAGTTTTCGTAAAAAAAATCGAACATTTCGTATTCTGGCATACATCAACACACGATGACTAAGCAAAAGGTTGCGCAAAAATATCTCTTTACGTATAATATTAGCTAGCATGGGTTTTATTATATGCGCCTTTTTGGTACCGAAGGTGTTCATTTCCTTTCCTTTTGCCCTTTAGACATCCATATTAAGCAAGACGCTCGAGATAAGAATATCTGAAAAAAATGAACTGTGACATTTCCAAATCCTTGAATATTCAAAAACTTTTCTGAGATATAAAAAATGTTCTCACCTTAATTTTTAAAAACCATACTGTAAAATCTGCTTAATTCCTCTTTTTCGGAGCTTTTCATTAATCTTCAATAGGGATTAAAAATTTTGCGAAGGAAAAAATAAGAAAATATGGATAATTTTCTACAAGTCACATAAAATTAAAATTTAAAAAAAATTCAATTCAATTTATCGCATTTCTGTCATTCTTACTTGTTACTGAGCATTATCTGATTTAAAAATATCACTATTAGTTTTTAAAAAGCATTTAGATCTTGTATAAAAGTTTTTAATAAATCGATCGTGTAGCTTTAATTTACAAGTATAAAGATCTTGGGTTAAATATTGCTGAACCGTGGTCAGAAAAGCTGTTTTTATAAGTATATTCAGGTGTTTTAAATGTATCAAACACATTATACTCACAAAACTTGCATAAATACGTCGTTTGATGTAGAATGTCGAGTGTCAGATGGTATTGATCAGAGAAAAAATTTACCACAAAGTTCAAGATACAGCATTAACGTAAAATAATGGATATACACATGTTTGCATTTCGTTTCATTCAAACAACTATTTTTAATGTGTCCACTAATATTTGTATAAATAAATAATTAGATTTTAGGACGTAGAGTGTTAAATAGCACTGTTTCGAGGAGAAATATACCACAAAGTTCAAAATACAGTATTAACTTGTGATAATAGATTAGCATATATGATTTATCGTTCAAATAACAACAGCCATTTTATAGGTGAATATCAATGTTTGCACGAATATATCATTTGTTTTTAGAATCTAGAATGCCAAATAGTATAAAATTATAGGAAAAGTTTACAACAAAGTTTAAGATACTCGCTGAGCTTTAATATGTTATCATAGATAGGCACAAATAATGTTTGTTTAATCTCGAGCAACCCTTTTAAGTGCCTACGAGTTCCAATGTTTGCACAAATACATTGTATGTTTTTTGGACTCCGAGTTATGATTGAAAGAAGATTTTCCACGAAATGCAAGATACGATTCAAACATGTAATCATGGATATGCCAATATGCTATTTCGTTAAAGTGCTAACAACCATTATCTGATTTAGGACGGACATACTTCAAATTAAGCACAGGATTGTTTGTATATCTTACTATAAAAAATAAAATTTTCCTTGGTAATGAAAAACAAGAGATGCTTACGTTGAAAGCATTGAAATAAAGAAAATAAAATTACTGAGAAACTTATGGGTACACTACAACTCGAATGAACTATTTTGATAATCGCTTGATCGGAGTTTTGGGTTCGATTTCTGACGGTACCAAATATATAAAAAGGGGCTCAAATTCTGTTAATTATGAGAAAAATCAAATATATCACCGTATATGGGATTTCAAAATACACCTGAAAGATTACTTAAATTATATTTTATATGTGATGTTCGCAGTGATTAAGCTAATTTTGAATATTTTACGTTCTCTTTATTCAGCAGTTATTCTGATTAAATAAATATTTTCTTACTCGTATACATGTGAATTCTGGAGATATAATTTGTTATTAAGAGATGAGTACGTTTGATGGGTTTTCCACTTGAAGCTGTTTGTAAGCAGCACCTTGAATAATTTAAATAATCGTCATATTCATTTAGTGACAATTTCCCATTCAAATCTTTATTTTACTAAGATTCAATTTTAACAAGTAAAATTTTAGATAAGAGATTTATAAATGTAAAGATAGGTGTAAGATTTGAGAATATAAAGGTGAAAAACACTGCCTTGAAAGTCGTGAAAATTCAGATTTTGCAAACAATATTGTCGAAAAAACATGTTTGATCCAAAAGCATACTGTCAAAATTCTACGTTTAGAAAATCAAGGATTCAAGCGGAATGTGTTAATAGCACATATTGGAAGATCTTCAAAGGTTTCTTTGTAGCTCGTCTTCCCTGGGGAAGTTTTTTTTATGAAATATGTTTTTCTAAACATAAGCGACGCGGAGAAGTGCCTTATTTAATTATCGCAACCACCAGCTTTCTATCATTATTTTGTTTATTTTCTAATATTTTTAACTGTCGAGGATAGTGGATTTGAATACCAAATTTAGGTATCCTTGTAGAGAGTCAGCTCTCTAATCGGTGCTAAAGAAAAAGTAATTTTAGTATAATTATTAAAGGGGAATGATTTGAAAGTTTGAAAATAGTTAAAAAACTAAATAATAAAATTAATGGCCAGTTAAATGTAAGAAAGAGTTCATTGTTAAACATATTTATGTTATTCTATTCTTCTGCCATGTGATCCGCATGTATTACCATAAGAAGTTTACTTTTTATCATTTTCTCTAACTGTTTTATTTTTTTTTCTATCCTTATCAACATAGTTATGTGAGTGAAACTTAGACGTAACAAAAATCAATGAAAGTAATCAATGTGGTAAAAATGTGTGAGAAACAATGTATGTGTGGCGACCGTATGCGCGGTCACTGAACCCACGAGACGACCTTTGCACACCTTCACAATCCAAGACAATCAATGGACAAAGTCCACGCGTCGGTCATTCAACTCGCCACCAACCGAGAGCGCATTCCATGAGGAAACGAGAAAGCAACACATCTTTCGCGCTGTCTCCCAAAACAGAAGGAATACCTAAACGCGACAACAAACGTATTGTAAACACAGAGACGAGACAGCGATATATCGCGTGCGCATTCCCGCACACATTCAATAAACATTATAAATACCGACGTCTGTCAATAAAATTCCTCTTTACACATTCCGATTTCGACGAGTTTTTATTTATCAACAATCATCTTCATCTTCTCTCCTTTAAGGAACAACCGTTCCTAAATATGTTTGAATAAGCAATGAGAACACTAGGAAAACATGCAAATTAAAAGAAGATGCAGTGCTAAAGACGAAGAGAGTTGAGATTATTTGATCTCGCAAAAATAATTATTGATTAAATTTACAAAAATGCCTGGTAAAAGTAGTAGAAAACCACACTGTGAGAAAACTGAAAAAACATAGCACGACCAAAATAATCAAATTCGGAAAAGTAAAATGACGTTTTAATAGGAGAGTATGTATAACGAGGCTTCAGACATGGTAGAAACGAAAGATGTAAGCCAGAATAGAATTAAATTGAAATCTACTCTCTCCACCATACGCCACCGTCACGCCATATTCCAATGTATAGCGTGACGGTGGTGTATGGTATTTATATGAAAAGATATGTCATTGTTTGTTAATTTAGTATAAATAATGTCTTGAGAACACAAGATCACCTCTTCAAACTATATTTTTATATATAAGTGGTCAAATACAAAGTTCAATAAAAAAATATGGTGCTACAAAATGATAGTTTAAATTTAAGTGAAGAAACGATTCATCTCAACCGAATAGATATTTTCTTTATCCCTGATCGTGATGGTTGTCCAACTGAGAATAAATTTGAAATTACGTTAAAACTCCGTAGAACTTAGTTAAAGAATGGATTTTTGCGTGAGGGAAGGGAAAGTATATTTACCGAATGCCATTATGTAATGGCACGAAGACACCTGATGCAAAATTAATGTTTGTTATTTATTGGATACCACTGTAAACAACGCTCAAATTGGTTCTTTTTAATGGCGCTGGATATACAATAGCGTCATGTCACTGATATGGATAAAAAAAATGACGCATTTTAATTAAAGATTTGGTTTATTGTTTTTGTTATTCACTTTAAGATGTTTTTAATTAAATAATCCCACTCAATCCGTTCAGTCTCACACGTTGGAAGTTGTGAACTCAGCGGCCAAATTGGAATCATGATTGCCTTCCCACTTGAGGGGTTTGCGTTGAATTCTCAATAGTGTCTAAATTAAAAAAATATATAAGGGTTCCAGTGTGCTTACAATGTTTGCTTCTTATCTTGTGCTAAATGAGTAACAGTGCGTTGCAACTTCCCATTCAATAGAATTGCCAATTTTTGCAGTGATGAACTACAATTGATATAAATGATCCTATAGTTTGTAGCCTGGTATATAACGCGGCTGAAAATACACTCTTTAACATTTTCGCATAACTAATTTGGATATATTAAGGGGTACCACAGAAATAAAAAACAAGAAGGTCGAAAACTCACCATATTGTCGTCATACAGGTGAATCTATTTTACAATATTTTTGTTCAGTTATGAACCTTTATCTTTGCAAAACCTTGTCAAACGATATTCATCCTGTCGTATGGCTAATAACTGAGCATCGTGACTCTCGTGATAGCCTCGGACGACTCCTTTTCATCAACTTCTGCAGTCCGCAGCTCGAAGGGTAGGTGTTAAAAGAAGTATTGTTGGGTTTCTCACTTGGTCAGTCAAACTCATTAGTACTCTTCCTATTACGGGTAGTTTTTCCACGCTTCCAGCAACCACAAACCAATCCAAATAGTCTCCTTGACCAACAAGAATGCGCCCTAAGAATTTGAGATCTCGTTAAAAGCATATTGTCGAAAATCCATACACTACTTTATTACATTTTAAGAGTTGTAGTTATGTTGAGTTGACTTAAATTATAGCGGACGTTTGGATTTCAATAATGGTTTTTTACATCTCCCTGAGGGTGAAGGATGCGACGCTTTTAAAACGTCGGTCATTATTTAAGCCCGCTTAAAACAACAATAATTCAAAAAACTTTAAAAACTAATGTAATATAGCTGTAAAAACCTTTAAACATAATCGTATATTCGTTTCCATGTCTTAAATTATTAAGGATGTCACATGTTTCCAGTAAAAGGCAATAGAGATCGCTCTATCATTTGCATCAGTCAGGTCTTGTCCAAAGCATGTAGTCTCGATGTTGAGACAAACTTGTAAGTGTTAAAAGTTTTTTTAGCCCCATAGCCACATTCAATGCTACTTTCCGTTCTAGAAACCCCATCTCTATATGATCACCTTGCATCTAATCACCCTTAACGGTGCATATTTAAGGTTTTTAAAGTAAACCAAGGCAGTAAGTATCCTAGTGCCATATTTGCTAATAGCTCCATTCGGTTGACATGTGTTTTTTTGTCTGCCAGAAAATGCACTTTATTCGAACATGATATTTGAGGATAACAATTTTCAATTATAATATTTAAACACTAAATATACTCGTATTGTACGCTTAGTAAAACAATTAATTTTGTTGTACCTTAGAGCAATTGGAATGTAAACGTGCAAGAATAGACATATTATGAATGCCAATTTTGGAGATAGGGTCATTTCCGGCCAATTTACTCAAGGATTTCCCCGTCTCAATAAACGTGATTTTGACACGCCACTGAACCTCTTGACCCAACAGAACAAACCCCGTTCAGACCAGGGTTGACTCGTTTAGGCATGTCCTGTATATATTTTTTGTATTTTAAAATACTCTTAGTTTCATTATTCAATACAATTTGAAGTTTCCTCCATTAATTTCAATTGTTCAAAAGGAGAAAAAATTTACAAAAACTTTTATGTAGTACTACGAGTATAATCGTATTATATACCAATTTATTCAAATTTCTTGTAATTTATTTTTAACAAACCTCCACAACGTTAATGCCTTAACTATAAACAACATATTCAAATTTCCTTTTCAATGTTACTGAGAAATTCTACCTGTTATGACTTTTTTGACCAAATTCAGTGTTATAATTAAATTTCTAATTCTTATCCAAAACAATGCACTTCCTCTGTGTTATTATTTATTATTAATTTGCCATTAAATTACTTTTGACTCAACACCTATCATTAATTTGAATTAAAAAAATCTAAATACATACTACCTCCGTGGCCTAGTTTATAACACGATTTTCGTCCAATGTTGATACTCGATTTTTTTTAAATCCATCCTAGTTTTTACTCAAGGTCTGTTTGATTAAAAGAGACTGCCACATGGCAAAAAAATCATCCAGTAACAGTAAACGTTCAAGCAACTAACTAAACTGCGCACACCGAAACTGTAACGCAATACATTTAATTTTAATATTGTATATTTATAAAAAAACGAAAGAGATTTTTT
>CATKWJ010001021.1:0-51846 GCA_949825065.1 Odontocerum albicorne
AAATGTAGTTGTCGTCTTGCTAGGCCTGGTAGTCAAGGTGACCCTCATCATTCCAGTCAAGCTGTGTCGTGGTATCATTGCCTGATCGAAGAGAACATTCGTGTTTTGAAAAAAAAAATTGAGATGAGAACAGAACGTGAATGTTCCTTCACTGTTCGCTTTTTAAGCCATTAATGTCTGCTCCAAAATTCGGACACATGGTCATACTTCTTACGGTATGAATCGGATAAAAATGTTTAAGAGTCTCTCCAACTTATCCAACATCTCCTTGTGGACAATCAAATAACATACGTTACAGTAAACAAGTAACGGAATCACAAGACATTGGGACAGTACTATTCTACTTAAATTACGCACAAGGTTGAATTTATAAAAAAAATATAACAAACACTAAAAATATTTTTGACTTGACAAATTAATGATAGAGTGTCTGATTTGCTTATTTCGACACACATCCTTCGCATCTTCTAAATCCATACACCTTCTCATACAGTTCCTACGATTTCTGTGATTTTCTACATTTCCTTCTTTTAAAATATAATTCACTTAACCCATCCATACTCCTTTGATCATTCTCTACCACGTCTTATACCCATATTTGCACTGTTTATTTGTTTTGTTATTATATTATTTTGATAATATTTGCAAACTATATTAAACTGTATTCTATACGAGTGTATCATAGTATTATCCATAAACATTATTCAAAATAAGTTTTATCAAAGTTTTGTGGTCATAAATTTTAGTACATTTACGTACACATACATTAACTCAAAATTTATTTCATTTCAACTTGTGACAGTATTGCATCGAAAGTGCGATAAGAGAGATAAGAAAAGTGGATTACTTGCCATTTTAGCATTATTGCAATTTATCAAATGCATACATTACGCATGTTTAAGGTTTGAGGAAAATGTGTTAGACTAAAGTTAACTAAATATGTGTTACGTTTTCTTTAAAACTTCCTTAACGTATACTGATATTCAAAACCATCGAATTGTTGAATGAATGCCACATTTTTTTTATATACGAGTATACCAAATATAAACCCTGCGTAGTTAGATAATTAAACAGTGCACGTTCCCAGTCAGAATAAGGCTGGAAAATTGTATCCTGTCTGATAATAATAATAAAAATAAATTGACAATTTAAATAGCGCCGTTTAAAGGACAAATTCTCCTCATTATTATTGATAGGTTAAAAATACTGCAAACTAAATAAATGTAAGTTGGGTGCAAGGATAGGAAGGTGGTAACTGCGACCATTAGGTTAGTCATTTCCCTACAGTTAGGAAGGCAGCAATCAAATTAGGTATTTTATCGCATCTGTACATGTTCAGAAACAAACATACGTTACTTGACAAGAAAACCGCAGAAAATTTACCAAAAGAAGACGAACTACAAATAAATCTTTTTAGGTCTTCCGATATATGATCGTAACACATGCAGCTTTAGGTGTAGTGTAATGTTGTAGTGTTCAAATATACATAGCTACAAATTTTGATAAGTTTTCCTAAAAAAGGTTATCTTTACGCCACTCAATTGTACAAAACTTTGAGGCAAATAACCGCCAGGCCAATTGAACGTTAACCAAAAATAAAGATCGTTAATTCATTCAATAGTACGCAATATTAGTAAGACTGTTGCAATAGCAAAATTAACACGAAAATTACGAAAAACACATTGTTATCAACACATTACACTAAATTCATTTTTATCAACACATTACACTTAAACCAATCAAGAAAACACATTGTTATCAACACATTACACTAAAACCAATCAAGAAAAACACATTGTTATCAACACATTAACACTAAAACCAATCAAGAAAAACACATTTTTATCAACACATTACACTAAAACACATTGTTATCAACACATTGCACTAAAACTCATTACACTAAAATCAATCAAGAAAAACACATTGTTATCAACACATTACGCTAAAACCTATCTAGAAAAACACATTGTAGTCAACACATTACACTAAAATCAATCAAGAAAAACACATTGTTATCAACACATTACACTAAAACACATTGTTATCAACACATTACACTGAAACACATTGTTATCAAAACATTACACTAAAACCAATAAAGAAAAAACACATTATTATCAACACATTACACTAAAATACATTGTTATCAACACATTACACTAAAACACATTTTTATCAACACATTACACTGAAACACATTGTTATCAATACATTACACTAAAACCAATCAAGAAAAATACATTGTTATCAACACATTACACTCAAACCAATCAAGAAAAATACTAAATGTAATGAAATATTGTACGTAGCTTCAGGAATACACAAATGCCCATAAATTTAATAAATCACAATTCACTTTGAAATTTCTAAGACAGATGAAAAAATCGTCAGCAGCACTCGAGCATATTTGATTTTACTTATTTATGAAAATCTATTACTCCGACACAGTTCTGGCTACATAAATAATACAATACGAGAAACTCTCAACTTTGAACAGATATTTCGAAACTTTATAGTATTGAAATCATCCATTTTATTATTATCATTAATATAAACCTTCAGTTCTGAAAATTTATATACGCAGGTAATTTATATTCAGTAGATATACAGAAACGTTATGAAAGGTAACATATACAAGATGGCCCATAAGCCGCACTTCAATGCTTCTATTCAAGGCGGTGTTGATTTTTTTATGATTTTTTTAAAAACAACATCAAATCAAATTTAAAATTGACAGTAAAGCAGTATTAAACAATGAAAACAGTAAACGACGAACAACTTAACAAAGCAAACCTATAAAATTTAATCAATTCACTCCGGCAAGATCAAATTCACTTTATTCCTGTGAGTAATCAGTCACACTAAAATATAGACAATTCCCAATCTGTGCAGTCTTGTTATGCCAAAGCTCCATAAATAATTAGTTGCAACCCTACTGTTAAACTAAGGCCACACCAAAGTGCTTCGCTAGGTGCTGCATGACTAATAGACTAGATGACTTCATGCTTGGCCACTCCAAAGTGCTTCGCACAAATTCATTTGACATTTGGGAGCGGTTGAGTCAACAAACGATGCCACTCTCAAAACTAACCAATTTCATTACAACTTACCATCTTTATTTACTTCCTGTGCAACTTTATTCCAAAGTGATTTTATTACAGGTACATTTTTGTATAATTTTCCCTTTTATACACAGCTGTTATTAAAACTTCCGCCAACTTGTAAAATCACTTGATGACATAATAAAATTAACCAACACGTCTGTTCGTTAGGATACTCACTAGGTGACTAATCGTCATGTAGCGTGGCGCGAAGCGTGCAGTGTGGCCATTGCGATAGTATGCGGTGCGTTGGTTCGCTAGGATTTGTCGCCTAGCTCGCAGATTAGCTCTAAGCACCAAGCGAGGCTCCTACCTGTATGTCCGAGGCCTTATCGAACAAACCATTTCATGACTTCAATTCTTACACCGCCTGAATTTATACGGAAAAATAAGAACAAATTGCTTCGTAAGGTTCGTTGTAGAGTCGTTCAACACTTCTGAGCTGTGCAGAACGTCGTCTGGTTTAAGTGGTTTGATCATCGAAATTAAGAAATGGCGAAATTGCGGTGGACCAGGCATGTGATACGCATGAGCGATCACAGACTGTGGTGTGCAAGAGAAGAGTTGGTGGCCAGAGAAAGCGCTATAAGGACAGTCTGCGAGAGTCGCTTACTTTGTGCGGGGCGCCTGAAGACTGGGAGCAGGTGGACCAGGACCGTTAGAGGTGGAGAGCCGTATGTTCTCGGGCTGATGGCGTCTAAGCGGCTAGACGTGTCAGAAACAGTCTGCGCGCTGCGAGCATGCGTTAACATGGCCAGGCGGCTCAGCAGGGTCCACATGTCTGTGACATTTGCGGGAAGGAGTGCGGAAAATTAAACACTATTCGCTTCTCTTAAAAACGTACAATTAATCTCATAATCGTCGATATTGCTGAACAACATTCATCAGTAAATGTTGTGGATATGCGCGTTGTGTCTGAATATTTGAATCTTGAGCGAAATAAAGTTTTATCCTTTTCATTAAATACTCTGTACTTAAAATTGCATTGATTGTGTAAAACTCAAAGACGCTCTTTTAATTACGAGTATATGAACACAAACTAATAAAAAGTTTTTTATTTAATTGTGATTTTTTGAAACTGGAGCGTGACTAGTGGCCACCTTTATTTTTATTCTCAATAAATTCTTCAATTAAAAATAATTCAAAATACATTTTCTCACCCTAAATTCAATCCAAGATATCATAAATGCAAAACAATTTCATGTTACTTAGTATAAGATATCATAATCTTCCCAAAAACGTAAAAAATATTTCTGTTGACAAAAAAAAAAGATAAAAGTAAGTGTTATTTTATAGTGTCTCTCAACACTTATGGAATATTTCGTGTGTACTCGTAAATCGAATGAAAGATGCAATGGAGATTGAAATAGAATACAATTGGAGTGTTACAGGTTGTTGATGTGAAACTGTAAAGTGTTGTTGGTCCATAGGTAGATAGTTGTATAGTTTATCATGCGTGAGCAACTTCTTCACCAGAACTGTGTGGTGAAGGAGTTGCTCACGCCATGATAAACTATACCACACAACTACCGTATTAGCCCGACTATAAGGCGAGGTTTTTATTTAAAAAGGCGACACGTAAATAGGGGGGTCGCCTTATATTCGAGTCACAAACATAACAATAAATTCACTACTCGCGATTAGCGAAATTGTAACATTGTAATGAGAGCGTTCAAAAGACGTCATTGTTTACACATACTATAGCCTGTGCGTAGTAATTTCTGACAGTTTTCGATGTATTTTTTTGTACTGTGCTTCGTTTTGCATCTTTGCTACCTAAAAAAATATTATGACTGACCATATTGAAAGACGAGGAGCTCGAAAAAATCAAGTAAATCAAGGAATACGCAGAAGCTATGATTCCAATTTTAAGGTAATGGTGGTGCGTGCTGCAGAAACAACCAACAACTGTGCGGCTGCCAGACAATTTGTATCACGGAAAATAATGTTAGACGTTGGCGTTTACAAAAACATGACTTGATGAATGTACATTCTTCAAGAAAAGCATTCCGGGGACCTAAGAAAGGACGATTTGAATCGATTGACAGGAAGGTAACAGACTACGTTATGGAAATACGCGGAAAGGGGTTCCCCATAACAAGAGAAGCATTGCAGTTGAAAGCTCGCAAAATTGCAAGAAACGAAAATATAGCAGAAGATTTAAACATTTTGCAATTTATATTTCATAATATTATAATGATGACGGAACAGTTTTTTTCTCCAAAAAGCAGATTAGAAAATAGGGGTCGCCTTATAATCAGGGTCGCCCTATAGTCGGGCCAATACGGTATCTTTATTGGTGAGATATGTATAAATAAAAAAACGATTATAAAAAAATTTGTTACTTTTGACTGTGCGTAATATTTTATGGTTAGTCTGATAAATTCAACCCTCTAATAATAACAATAAAAGGACAATTTATACAGCGCCGTTCAGATATTAGACTTTCCTCGAGAGCGTTATAACTTGGGATTCGAACCAACTATTTTTGATAAAAAAAAATATTAAAAAGTATATGTGTGTTATTCAGTGCTTTTTTTTGCGGTGGAGCGCAGTGGAGCGGCGCTCCACCACCTTTTTTACGGTATACAAAAAATTTGGCAAGAAGTGAGCTCCGGCACCTTTTTTTTTTTTTTAAAAAAAAAGCACTGGTGTTATGTATGTTACATAGAACTTTTTCGCATCTGTATGTGTTTATCAATAAATGACAGAAGAACATATTTATCAATAAATGAGAGCAGAACATATTTATTAATAAATGGCAGAAAACTTACCAACGGAAGAAGACTATTAAACATAAAAACCTTTGTAGATCTTCCGACATATGATAGTTAATCATTCGGTTTCATACATTTTGATAAGACTTCTCAAAAACTGATGTCCTCAAGTGTCTCCTAAAGCTGTACGCGTCAGTCAAATCTCTAAGAGCTAGATCATTGAACACCACAGGACTAACTACGGCAAAAAACATTTGCCTTGCCCGATTATAATTTTTGCCTTGTCTTATTGGATCGATTCGGAACAATAAATACTACCTTGATCAAAAAGTTTTAGGACCGGCCACCGTGTGGCGCTGTCAGTCACCCGATTCGATTTTTTTTGTTAGGCTACCACATCTATCATTGACACTTCCCTCCAAATTTCAGCGTCATAGCTTGAAATTTGTAAAAGTTACGTTGTACTGAGTGCATCTACCTTTGTGCGTGTTTTCGATTTTTTACAAGTTTGAAAATTGCATCAACTGTGCATCAACGAGTTTGCATTAAATTTTGTGTGAAAAACGGATTTAAAAGTCCGCAGACCTTAGAAATGTTGGAGAAGTGTTTTTCGGTGGCATGAACGCTTCAGAAGTGGTCGTGAGTCGGTCGAGGATGACGAACGCAGTGGCAGTCGAAAACCGATGAAAACATCGATAAATCAAAGAAACGTTGGCCGAAAACCGCAAATTGACCATCAGAGAACTGGCAGAGGACTTGAACATCGCTTATGGATCCGCTCAAGACATTTTGGTTAGTGATTTGGGTCTCAGACGTGTCGCTGCAAAACTGGTGCCGAAATACCTCAATTACATGCAAAAAAAGGTCCGCGTTGAAATCGCGAAAGACATGATTTCCATGAGTTTTTGACCAAAAACAACACGAATACTAATCCAGCAGCCTTTGAATTCACCTGATCTGGCTCCCTGCGACTTTTTCCTGTTCAACCGACTTAAAAAACCGTTTCGCGGAACGCGTTACAGCACCCGAAAGGATGTCATGAAAAAATCGAAGACGGCTCTGATGAACATACCGAAAATTGAGTACCAGCGGTGTTTCGAGGATTGGATCAAGCGCTGGCGTAAGTGCGTTGTAGTCGATGGGGAGTACTTTGAAGGGGACCATATCGATTTTGATGAATAAACTTGTATTTTCGATTTTATTAATAAAGTACTAAAACTTTTTGATCAAGGTAGTACATTTGATGAAAATGAAATAAACATTCTTCTCCCCTTCGAATAAATATCAACATTACTCGACGACCTCCTTGTCCTCATTGATAAGACGCTTGGCTTCCACCCGGGCATTACTGGGTTCGTTTCCCGATAGTACCCAATAAAAATTATAAAAAAATATCAGTTTGATAACATTTTTGATATTTTTACAACCCCTTTTTGGAAAATTCTCACGAATAAATCTGATGTATACGCTCGTTATTCCAAAGTTTTAATACCCATATTTCGACATTAATTTCTACCCCTATATTTTAAATGAACCACCTTCACCACATTATATGAAAAGTTTTGTAAACTACTCCAATAGGGTGAGCCCGTATATTTTATTATAGTATTTAATGCACCACTCCACATTTTCAGTGTTTGTTAACTTGTAAAGTAAAATAAATGGAAAACCGCATCGCGAATATACATTTAGAATCTAGGGCGGAAAATAAATCAGTTTTAGTAAAATACTAATACTAAAGTAAAATACTAAATACTCGTTTATGCAAGACTCGAGGCAAAGAGGACAAATACTCATATACCGGAGGACTTATACCTGATAATGAATATGACAGTATACACGACGGTTTATTGCCATATATGATGTATGAATGTGAAATATGAAAACACTTTATAAAGTTGGAAAACTTTCATCACAGATGCTTGCGCCATGTTAACATAAAATGGCAGGAAAAAAACACTAATTTAAGGGTTCTCCATGAAGCTGTAGGGACTACGGTCGTCCCTGAATATTGTCAACATGCACAGTCAACGACCGACGCAACGACCTTCGGACATGTCCAAAGGTCGCATACCAGAACATTGATATTGTTTACCCGCAAATACTATTTACGATATATTCCACAGTAGAAAGAGAACGCATCGCGTTGTCTCGCCGTTTTCGCCAACAAATTATCTACCCACAATATTATTCGCGACGTCTGCAATATTTCGATCGACCACCTCGGCACGCACAGAGGGAGATAAAAATATATTGCGGGCGCACTCACGCGCCCCGTTCTGAAATGTATATATACCTACTTACCGATAAAGCATCACTTATCATTAATCATTTGACCATTCGTCACTGTTTACTATTCATTGATTATTCACTCTCACTTTCCGCATTGCTAATCGACGTATTTTATTTAAATACCAAACAATCAGAATCATCAGCGCGTCCAGCAAGGACATCCGCTAAAAAGCTAACGCAACCATGGTGACAAGTGAGGTGTATTGCCGCGCGGTAACGCATTGAACTTCCGTGCGAAAGGTTGCCATTTCGAACCTCGCGCTGTGCTACCCCCCTCGAATGACACAGGCTTTTTATTTCCGCGTAGTGTTTGGGAATATAAGGATACCTGTGATTTCAGTCATATCTATGCTTTCAAAAAAAAAAAAAAAACAAACATACCGGTTTGCTCCGATCGTCCCACTTCGGTGTGCTATCATATCCAGTGCAGTGGTGTGGAAAGTGAGTTTGCTGGTGGGCAACGTCTCACTTACTTAAAAATAAACAACCACGGGACAGCTTTGCTTTTCAACTGAATTGACATTATAATGGCGAGGGGATCTTCGACTACGAGGTCCAGCAACGACGACAACCAGTATAGAAGAACTAATAATAAGACAGAAATTCTAATGAGGAGGATACATTACCAGAATGTTGAATTATGACGCAGTTACTATTATCTGAACTTAAGTTAGATAAAAGAGACCAGGGTGCCTCTAAAAGAGGAGCATAAACGCCCTTAAGTCTGGTATACATACCAAGAGGTGGATTGCAGCAGCACAGGAACGCAACTAGTGGCAGGCACTTTTTGAGACTATGAGGCGTGACAGAGAAAAGGAAAAGCGCATAAAGCGAAAAAAGCTAGCACCGAGTTATCGAACGTCGTCTGGAAGAGTGTGTTCACAACGCAAAAATGTGTGCGGATCCAGGACTGGACTTTTGAGTCCTCTCAGAGTACACGAAAGGGGATACTTGCCTGCGAGGGATTGCCTAGGTGAATGAGTAATTATGCAATATGAAAAGCGGGTTTTGAGGAGATCACATAAAAACATTGCGATTGTTTTTCGTAATGTTACGTACTAAACCATGATGAAAACAGAATGCGTTGCAAAAGCTACCTAATGTAAATCAAAAGTACGAGTATAAAATCAATTTCAGAATTGCATAAGATTGCACAAAACTTACAAAATTACAATTTTTTTTTAAAGATATTTTCAGTATTTCAGTAATCTTTCGCATCGAAAACGCTGGTTATTCACGATCAAAGCCTTGATTTGGTCGTTATCAGAGATAATCGGCTTAAAAATACGAAATCACCTTCCGTACAATCAAGTTTTAAGTAGGTATAATTATTTATGTCAACATTTATTTACAATGCCAAATTATGAAAAAATTATTGAAAAAAATATTGTTTGAGAAAACATAAAACTTGAAGATTTATTTTTATAATAAAAGGACTAACGAGTTTATGCAGAGGCGTGTTCTTGTTTAAATGAACCGGCTGTAATTTATGGCCAATATGGGTCTTGTTCCGTTCTGTAATTACTTCGCGCCTACCTAACCATTCAAGACGTTACAATATATTATCTTCCTCAATCTGTTACAAAACGGGATGCAAAAATTAGCATTCAAGCTGAAAAGTACTACCTTGATAAAAAAAATTTAGGACCGTGCACCGTGTGGCGCTGTTAGTCACCCGATTAGAATTTTTTTTTTTTGTTAGGTTACCACATCTATCATTGACACTTTCCTCCAAATTTCAGCGTCATAGCTTGACATTTGTAAAAGTTACCCTGTACATCTACCTTTGTGCGTGTTTTCGATTTTTTACAAGTTTGAAAATGGCATCAACTGTGCATCAACGAGTTTGCATTAAATTTTATGTGAAAAACGGATTTAACGGTCCGCAGACCTTGGAAATGTTGGAGAAGTGTTTTTGGTTGCACGAACGCTTCAGAAGTGGTCGTGAGTCGGTAGAGGATGACGAACGCAGTGGCACCGGTGAAAACCGATGAGAACATCGATAAAATCAAAGAAATGTTGGCCGAAAACCGCAAATTGACCATCAGGGAGCTGGCAGAGGACTTGAACATCGCTTATGGATCCGCTCAAAACATTTTGGTTAGTCATTTGGGCCTCAGACGTGTCGCTGCAAAACTTTTGGCCCAACAAGTGTATATTTTATGCAATATGTTGTGAAAAAGAATGCATCAATGTATGGAACTGTTTTGTAGATTTTTGAGATGAAGAGTGTCAAATGTCTTTCTCTATCAAGAGATCCAAAGAAAAGAAATCCATAAAATTAGCATAAAGGACATGATGTCTTGTGGGCCAATATGTATACGATGGAAACTTTTACGCCAGCAATTTATACGACAAAATAGTTAAGTGGAAATTTATACGACAAGAATTTGCCCTTCTTCTCCCTGGCGCCATCCGAACTCACTGTCTGCGAAGACTGTTGGGGTCAGCTCTCCTCGTCCCCAGGTTGTATGCTCTTCTGTCCCGGACTACGTCCCCCAAGCCGTGCCTCTGCATCAGGTTATCTTTTTGCACCACCCATGAATTCTTTGGTCTTCCTCTGGTTGTTATTCGAGGAAGATCCATGGAGATTGCCTAGTTCACAATGTGATCGGGTGTTCTGCGTCCAACGTGCCCATACCATCTCAATCGCCTCTCCTCCATCTTGCTGTTGATGTCTGTAACACCTAGGCTTCCACAAATACGTGAGCTTTTTATTTTGTCTCTTAGGGACACACCCGCTGACCATCTTTGCATACGCATTTCAGCACTTTCTAGTTGCCTAGAGTAAGAGTTATACATCGTCCAGCACTCGGAGCCATAGAGGAGTGTGGGTCTGACAATCGTTTGGTATACTTTTTCTTTAAAATTTACTGGCATTTTCGGATCACATAGAACTCCCGTCATTGATCTAAACTTCATCCATCCATTATATGTGTTACATCTGCTGCACATCCTCCATCGCTATGGATGAGTGACCCAAGATACTTAAAGGAGTCACAATTTGATAATGTTTCTCCATCCATTTGCATTACGGGAGTGACAGCACGACAAGCATTTGCCCGATGGTTTAATTTATAGGACAATAGATTTTGTATACCAAAATATCTACTTCGAGACTTTATAAATATTACTTTTGGAACTTGTTCAATTATATACATCAAAAGTACTCGTATTCTAATACTGGATAGCACTTCACAAATTTCTAATCCAGTCCGTGTCAATGCCGTTTCTAGGCTGACATATTGTATTCATAAGTATTACCATATTGGTTCGCTTCTAAAAAGTCTACACTGGGTTTATTTAAGTCCCTTAATGTGATGTTTCCATTGTATCTTTCGAATCTATGTCTAGAGGGATGTTCCTTCGGAGAGAAGTAGAACTTTAAGGTAGATTTATTCTTCATCAATAAATTGGACATGCAGCATGGAGTCCAGAGCCGACACTGTCAGAACCAAAAATCTCCTTCGAACCAGCGAAATGAAGGTACTCAGGAGTATCGCTGGCAAAAGACTTCGTGATAAAGTACGTAACACAGAAATCAGAAGGACGTGCGAAGTTGAAGATATTGTCAGATGGGGACAACAGAGAAGAAGGTTCTGGAACGAACACGTATCCAGAATGGCGGAACCAAGAGCCGTAAGAATTGCCAGGGACAGTATCCCCCAAGCAAGCAGACCTCCAGGACGGCCTCCCAAAAGATGGAAAGACAGCTGGCAGTCGACGTCGTAAGAGGCAAACAATGATGCAGGACCATAACAGGCCAACAGGTCTAAAATAAGATGAAGAAGAATAAATTGGTTGTTTCAAATCAATCCAATAGGTATTTTATTAGATATTTTGCTGTTGCTGGTTCTGTGACGTGGAATGGTCTGACTACCAGGGTGGCGTGTGCAGCTTTAGGAATCACTTAAAGACAATAATTTTTGGGAGTTCTTATCAAAACTTATGAGTTGGTTTGAATCATAAGGAAGATAGTTTGATCTCTAAACGGCACTTTAAAAATTACCTTTCATTATTATTTTTACTTAAATGTATGGGAGTGAAATGTGGACGTGAAAAAGAGAAAAAATATCCGAATAAATTCTGTAGAAATCCGTACTCGAAGGTAAATCAAGCTGGTCGCTTCCGCTAGATTGATCTCGATCATGTCATCCAACTTGTGCCCTTAAAGTGTAGGTCTACGCTTTAGAGGATAATCTCAGGATTTGGGGGCTGCTAAGTTCGCCTGATTTCTGTTGAGTATAGGCGCAATTAAAATTCTAATGGATTTAAATTTGACCAAGGCGAGAGTAATCACCCCCAATTAAACAATAATATAGCAATAAACCCCTAACAGATGCTTATGTTAGAAATATAATTTTGAATTAACTGGGTCTCAAAGGTACATAAGAAATATTTTGATTTCTTATAAAGGGACGATCTCCGTGGCCTGGTGGTAAGACACTTGTCTGCCGATCCGGAGGTTGCGGGTTCGATCCTCGCTGGAACCCAGATTTTTTTTAAATAGGATTTCAGTCTGGTTAACACTTAGTACCTATAAACACATCTTTCTGATTGGTTGGAAGAGATTGCCACACGGCAATAAACTTGACAGGTTAAAAAAAAAGGTCTCTCAAAGTTTCTTGAATAAAACACAAAATTTGCTTTGATTTCAAAAACTTTTTATTGGTAATTGAAGTATAATGACATTTAAACACAAAAAAACAATATTCCCCAAATGTTCACTTCTTGCAGCTCCACAGTTTTTTGTCAAAATTTTCGATGACATTTTAGCATAATTGCGGTTCTAACTCACCAATAACGCGAATAATTTCGTCCTTCAGCTCAGGAATTGATCGGGGGTCATTCTTAATGACCTGGCCTTTCACGTAACCCCAGAGAAAATAGTCCAACGGTGTCAGATCACATGATCTTGGTGGCCAATTAACATCACAGTTTCCGGAGATTATAATACATAAAATAATACAACAAGTTGAACGGCTTGTTGTATTGTATACGACTCCATTTTTATAAATGTCATATATTACACTTCTCAAATGTCACAAGACCCATGCAAGTTTGCAACGCCATTTGGGTTTTATCCAAGAATTAAAAAAACCGCTCAATTTGAAAGACCCTTATACAAATAAAAAAAGGATCGTACAAAAATGATTCCTAACTCAATTAAAACATTTCTTACACAATTATTAATATACAAAATAATATTTTTTTATTTCATTGAATGTTCACATACTTTAACATAAAGGATTAATACCACTACAGCCCATTTTTTTTCCGACCTGACCATGTCAGAGCGTTTATGAACATATACTACGCCGGTCACACTCACCTTATGAATGTGACCGGCGTGACATATGAGTGGCGAAGTGCCAAACCAGCCTATACAACGAATATGATGAAATGAGATAATGGAGTTCAAAGTCTATGGGGTATTATAAATCAAATGTTGTGTAATTAATGTTTTTTATTCATTGAACAGATACATTCTAAAACTACTACAATAAAAATAAAGCAAATTATTTATATAACGGGTATAAATAATTTGCTTTATTTTTATGAAGGGTAAATATAACGGGTAAACATACCTTTGTTTGAAAGAGATTTGAGATACGTCTTCACGTCCTTCAGCAGGATGCTGTCTTATCTGGACCACTTAACACAAAATGCTCTTAGACATTTTATATCAAAACTTGTATCTTCGGGAGCTTGTTACTCCTAAGTGAAGATATCTTTAGACCATTCAAAACCGCTTTGTTTTGTTTGGGCTTATCACACAGCACCTGAAAAATAAGTTTACGAGTTTAAGATAAAACAACACACTTATATGGAATCTTATTATATAAGATTGAATATATAAATATTTAAAGAACACTATCTGGAATGTTTAAAGAACACTATCTGGAAAAACAAGTATATGTAAATCCAAAGCAAGGTGAGGATATACAAGACCTGTGTTCACCCCATAATGACGTACAGCATAGAGTCCAAAGTCGACACTGTCAGAATAAAAAATCTCCTTCGAACCAGCGAAATGAAGGTACTTAGGAGTATCGCTGGTAAACCCTTCGTGATAGAGTACGAAACACAGAAATCCGAAGGATGTGCGAAGTTGAAGATATTGTCAGATGGGGACGATAGAGAAGAAGGTTCTGGAATTAACATGTATCCAGAATGGCGGAAACAAGATCCGTAAGAATGACCAGGGACAGTATCCCCTCAAGCAAGCAGACCTCCAGGACGACCTCCCAAAATATGGAAAGATAGCTGGCAGTGGACGTCACAAGAGGGAAACGATGATGCAGGACCATAACAGGCCAACAGGCCTAAAAGAAGAGGAAGAAGAAGAATATATATTATAAATAATATCCTGCGCTTTAATGTCAGTGTTACCTAAAATTTATTCATTTATTATCTACAAGTATGCATGCATACCACCACGCCGTTTCTCTGTCGGGGTAGACAGAGAACAAGAGGCAAGATTTTGTTATCACGACTTACATATCCTACGTCCATCCTCATTTCTTTCTTTTAATATTTATTCCTTTCAAAATATAATTTATTTGATCAAACCACACTTTTCTAGATCTTCCTGTACCACTTTTTTCACTCACATTTGTACTGTTTAACTGTTTTGTTATCCAATTTTCATGATTATATATAAAAATGTATAAATATACGAGATAATGACTACTACGTACATACTCTAATTAAACCCTAATGTGGAACTACCACATATCGGAAGATCTACAAAGGTTTCTTTGTAGTTCGTCTTCCCATGGTAAGTTTTCTGTGGTTTTCTTACCAAATATGTTTTTTTAAACATATGCATGCGGGGAAAGAATGCTTATGACAATAGCCACCACTTATGTACCTCAGATAATACATATTTATTTTGTAATATTTTAATCAGCCAATAGTAGAGGGTTTGAGTCCCCAGTTAGAACGCCGTTGGGAAGAATCTGCAATCTAAACGACGTTTAATATTTAATTATTGTTTTATCATCAGTCTTTATTCATTCGTTTTACTTGCCCAAACCATCTCAGTTTTATTTTCTTGATCTTACTTAATACATCACCCTAAAGCTTCCATTTATCTCTAGTCTAAACAACTCTTACTTCACTGGAAGGAATTAAATTTGGTGTTGTATTTTTTAAATATATATGTACACATGCTTACACCAGCATCATAATGATACAATTACCATGAAACAAACACTGTTTATTCCACTTTTTTGTTACGATATAACCCTACCGGTTTCAAGACTTTCCCCTCATCATCAGGAGAACACAAACAAGAATCTTCCCCCCCCCCCCCCAAGGGGTAATCGTAAAGACTTAAAATTTAAAAAGTAGTTTATGTATAAAATAGGATAAAGGTTGAAATTATATCAAAGTCGTAGTAATGGTGGAAGGTAGATGGGAGCATTGTTGCCCCTGGGCGCCAATCTGCGGAGCGCTTTTAGCGGTCTATCAGAGGAGCCGGTATGAGGCGATTGTGTTTTTTTGGTTGTCAGACACTCAAATGCATCTGAATAGTAGTAGTGTATGAGTTAATCGGGGGCGTCGACAGAGTTTTTATTGTCAAGGCCGTAAAACACATAAGTTGCCCCTTGGCGCCACATACTTGTACTATGTCTCTGAAATACAAGTAGGGATCTAATCTGTTGTGGCACACTCTTAAAATTTGGCTTATAATTTGTAAAATTATGAATAGTTTAATCATTTTGACTTTAACCCTTCCTTCCCTGTGATGTGTAACTAGTACACATAGCTTCTAAAAACTTTAATATCTCTATAAATATAATAAATACTGGGTTCAGCTTTTAGGTATTCCTCCGTAATACATTTACGCATTGAATGAAAAAAATAATATTAATAATAATTAGGTCTTATCGGCCACGTCAGAGATATTTTATGAAAATCGGGAATAAATTCACAAATACAATTAAACATGTGCCAGTGTGTGACGTAGGTATATTCATTATAAAAACCGCTATGGGTGAGGAAGCGACGTTATTCGCGTCTCACTCTACTTCGGTATATGGGAACGCAAGAATAGAATCTCAGTTCGCAGTTATGAATAGTTTAATAATTTCACTTTAAGCTTTCCTTCCCTGTGATGTGTAACTAGTACACATTGCTTCTAAAAACTTTAATGTCTCTATAAATATAATAAATACTGGGTTCAGATTTTAGGTATTGCTCCGTAATATATTTACGCATTGAATGAAAAAAAAATTATTATAATTGGTACTTATCGCCTACATCAGAGATATTTTGTGAAAATCGTGAATAAATTCACCAATACAATATAACGTGTGGCAGTGTGTGACGTAGGTATATTCATTCTAAAAAAGCAGCTATGGGAGAGGATGCGACACTATTAACGACTCACTCTACGAGCTTCGGTATATGGGAACGCAAGAAATATAATCTCAGTTCGCTCGCTTCAGTAGCTTGTGGGCTTTCGTTTGAGGTGGTCGCTTCGCCCGTTTTGTGAACCTCGGTCGAAGTTTTTTTCATGTTTTCAGCAATTAAATTTCAATTATTATCGCTTTTGACTTCAAATTTAACTAATTTAAGCGATTGGCTATGAATACTCTTATTTTTCCGATTTTAAATCGCTCATTTTTACATGTGTATTGAATACACAGCATCGGAACGCGCTGATTTTTTTAGCACAGGAAGGGTATGAGTTAATGTGGTAAGACACTTGTCTGCCGATCCGGAAGTTGCGGGTTCGATCCTCACTGGAACCCAGATTTTTTAAATAGGATTCCAGCCTGGTTAACACTTAGGGCCTATAAAAACATCTTTCTGGTTGGCTGGAAGGGATTGCCACATGGCGATAAACTCGTCAGGTAAAAAAAATAGGGAAAGGTTAAACACGCGAGCCGTATTGAAAGAACCAAAAAGTCGCGTACAACTCGCGAGCCACGTTTTGGTCAATCCTGTTGAATTGTCAACTTTTATAATTAGATATATAAATAGTGTGTACAGCTTTAGGAAGCTCTTAAAGAGAAACCTTTTTGGAAGGTTTTATCAAAATTTATGATTTTATACGTACGCTACATAATACACAACACGAAAGTCGACTGCGTTATTATCATATAATATATCGGAAGATCTACAAAAGTTTCTTTGTACTTCGTCTTTCCTTGATAAATTTTCAGCGGTTTTCTTACCAAATATGTTTTTCTGGACATATGCAGCTGCGGTAAGTACCTTATCTAATGGCCGCAGTCACTACCTTTCAATCCTTACACTGAACGTATAAGTATACACATATTTGTGCATGTTTATGTTTACTACTATAATATTTGAAATCAGTCAACAATGGTAAGTTTTAATCCTGAGTTAGAGCGTCGTTGAGAAAAGTTTGTTCTCTAAACGACACTATATAAAATGTTATTTTATTATTATTATTATTAGTGTAGACTTAAAGATTATAAGGATAATAAATTCGTGCATTTAAAAGTGACCAAAACTCTACACAAGAGCATCGAGCTTGCAAATTCAATCCATGATAATTAGTATATAATATTATATATGGTAATATCCTATTTATTTATTTAACACTTTTATTGCAATACAATCTGGTGGGCTTATTGCCAGGCGGCAATCTCTTCCAACCAACCAGACAAAAGTAAATAAAGCAAGTTACGTGGTCGCATAAATCATTCAAATGACTATCCATACCCACGAAATCCGTAAACATATACGTGAGAACATGCCCACGAACCCCACAAAGACGGGCAATCACCCGAACATTATTTTTCATATAAAGTGAGATATCATCAATTAAAAGGAAAGGAAGGAATGGTGGAGAGGAAAGGAAAAAAAAACAGGAATGAAACACGTTATTTTACTGACTAGAAATTAGGAGTTTCTTCAGTCGCTTCTAAAAGCATGCCAAGGACGGAGCGAGTCATATATTGGTTTGTAACTGATTCCAGAGTCTCACTGCATGGACAGTAAAAGACGACGTTAAGAAAGAGTAGCGGTGAACTGGAAAGGCCAATAAACAATCTCTGTTTGAGCGTAGCGATAATCCATGATTGGAAAGACATAGGCAAGGATAGAGACAGTATGTGAATTTGGCGTCTATTTCTAACATTCAACCAGTTCAATGCCTTCCGGTATGAAGTTATATGATCGTACTTTTGTAGGTTGAAAATGAATCTTAGACACACATTTTGAAGACGCTGTAATTTGTCCAGCTGTCCAGCTATGCTAGTATCATATACCGGTATAACATTTTTCAAATACAACAACAGCTGATTCAACATCAACAAATGAAAAAAAATCTGCTGCCTTCACATTCTTAGGATACTACAGAGATATTTACATAAAAAAATCTAAAATTTGATTGTGCAGTCTCTGATTTTACGAATTATTGACTATGCGGACATGTGTTATCTGACTGACAAGAATAAACAGCTGAGCAAACTTCAACCAATATAAAGTATTTAATATTCAACCTTAGAAGTTTTATGTCATACCTTGTCATTTATTTCTTAACTGGCATGCGTAATTATAGGCTCCCAAAACGCGTCTTATACTGGGAAGTAAAGGGCAAACGAAGTTGGTGGGCAGAGGAAGTGTTATAAGGACAGTCTGCGAGAGTTTCTGAATTTGTGCGGGGCACCTGAATGTTTTTTTTTATCCACTTTGCACGGATTTCTCCTGTAACACAAAGAGGGTCTGATTCTAGCGTTAGCTTATTCGTTAGGAAGAATATCAGCCAGGATTCTTCTCATACTGCTAGGCGGTACCGAAAATATAACAACAGTGTCATTCAGTTGGTTCAATATCTCTATACCACGCGTGACTGAGTGTTTAGCCATGATATTCGTCCTGTAAGTTGGTATGTAAAACAGAGGGTGATTCCTTGCACGGCTATATTTATTAGGTACATATAAACTTAGTGCTTCTAGAATCGCGGGACAGTTAAAGGAACCTTGGAAAACCTTTATTAGGAATATCGCAATGGATTCTTGCATTCTTGTTTCGAGGCTTCTATGGCTTAGGCATGGTGAGCATATTTTGGGTAACCACCCTTTGTTCTGTTCCATAGATATCTGACGATTTTTTTTGTACTTGTTCTATATTGTTTTTATATTTGAGCTGACGAGGAGCCCAAACTGTAGATACATATTCTATTTTGGTTCTAATTAGATAATTATATAAGTTTCGGAGGATATCGGTACTATCAAATTCTCTTGATATTCTCATTATAAAACCGAGTAGTTTGTAACACTCCGATATCAAACGTGAGACATGGTTAACGAACGTGAGTCCGACATCAAAGGTTACGCCCAAATCTTTGAATTCAGAAACTCTGTTTAGTGCCACTCCCTGTATAGTATACTGATGGTGGATTGGTGAAAACGATCAACTATAAGATACACAGACACATTTATTAGGAGTAAGCAGGTGGCTCAAGATCGTGCAAAGTAGAAAGCAACCTATTCTCAAACTTCTCAACAGATGGACGTGTGAGAAACAGTCAGCTTGATACGAACATGCTTCAGCATTACCAAACGGCTCAACTGGGTTCACATGTCTAAGATATCTGCGGGGGAGAGTGAGAGTCTAGGATCGGCCTGTTTTCTCACAGATTACATGATTGACGTGGAGAAGCAGTTCGAAATTGACGTCGGAAAGACGAAGGGGTCCTCGACTATGAGTTCCAGGACCGACGACGACAGTAGAATGTGAGAAATCGTCGTATTGTCAATTCTATATAATGCCCTTGAAGGTTCCATATCCCCCTTATTTTTGACAGATTCCGTTCTTGATTTTTCATATCTTCTTTTACTGTTCATGCTGATCGACTTCCTCACAATCGTTGACATGCTTCAAAATTAATAAATTAAAGACATTATATCTTCTCTCACTGACAATATACTTTTCTTCGTTTCCCATCACCCTTTTTTTAATTTCCATTTCATTCTTCTGACCATCAATGACCATCAATTTAATGTCTTCATTTTGATGCTTTGGTTTTTTTTTGTTATTTTGGCCATGTGTAGTTTTTTCTCCTACATTAAAAATGTAAATAAACACCCTTTCCCTCATAATTCTGCTAAACAATTACATCGTTGGTTGGAAGAGATTGCCACTTGGCAATAAAATATCCATATTGCACACAACACATAAACGTCTTCTTCTTTTTCCTCTTGGTTTAGGTCGTATGCCCTGTTTGTTAGACATTAAAGTATTCCACATTAAAGTATGCCAATAAATAAATTTAATACAATTCTTTTGTTATATTTATTTATTTGCATGATACATGTTATTTGAAAATAAATTCGAA
Source organism: Odontocerum albicorne (assembly GCA_949825065.1). Classification (NCBI taxonomy): domain Eukaryota; kingdom Metazoa; phylum Arthropoda; class Insecta; order Trichoptera; family Odontoceridae; genus Odontocerum; species Odontocerum albicorne. The sequence continues at coordinate 20,436 of CATKWJ010001021.1, forward strand.
AAAAATAGTTATTTCAAGTGGACATTGGGTTTATTGCCTGTCATTAATGGATCTGGATTTATTGCCTGGCATTGATGGATCTGGATTAGTAAATCCACTGTCTGTCATTAATGGATCTGGTTTTATTGCCTCTCATTAATGGATCTAGATTTACTGTCTGTCATTAATATACCTGGATTTATTGTCTGTCATTAATGTATCTGGATTTATTGTCTGTCATTAATGGATCTGGATTTATTGCCTGTCATTAATGGATCGGGATTTACTGTCTGTCATTAATGGATCTAGATTTATTGCCTGTCATTAATGGATCTAGATTTACTGCCTGTCATTAATGGATCTGGATTTACTGTCTGTCATGAATGTATCTGGATTTATTGTCTGTCATTAATGGATCTGGATTTATTGCCTGTCTTTAATGGATCTGGATTTACTGCCTGTCATTAATGGATGTGGATTTACTGCCTATCATTAATGGATCTGGATTTACTGCTTATCATTAATGGATCTGGATTTATTGCCTGTCATTAATGGATCTAGATTTATGGCCTGTCATTAATGGGTCTGAATTTATTGCCTGTCATTAATGGATCTGGATTTACTGCCTGTCATTAATGGATCTGGATTTACTGCCTGTCATTAATGGATTTGGATTTATTGCCTGTCATTAATGGATCTGGATTTAATGCCTCTCATTAATGGATCTGGATTTACTGCCTGTCATTAATAGAACTGCATTTATTGTCTGTCATTAATGGATCTGGATTTATTGCCTTTCATTAATGGGCCTGTCATTAATGGATCTGGATTTACTGCTTGTCATTAATAGATCTGGATTTATTGCCTGTCATTAATGGATCTAGATTTATTGCCTGTCATTTGTTCTGATCTCAGTTAACTAGGTTTTTACCTGTATTTGACAGAAAACGTATGAAAAAAAATGGATGAAACTTTTTACTGGTTGTTGATTATTATGAAATGCTTTTATTAAAAATCCCCATTAACTGAATAAGTTGTGAAACATTATTACGAGTACGAGAATGTACCACGTGAGTCAACCCTTAGAGCATTGCATCAATTCAAATCAATGAACACCCCATCTCACAACCTAATCCATACTTTTATCAAAAAATACATTTAAAACATCGGCAACAAAGAGATGATTCCCCTGTTGATGTATCTGGTAAATACGAATAAAATACTCGTGAATTATTTCTAAATGAGGCTAATATAAATTTTGATTCATTTGAATATATTTTTTAACACAATTACTGATTTCACGAACCATTTTACAGTCATAAGCCTAAAGAATTATCTCGAAAAAATTACGCAATAGAAAGTCTCACAGCAAATAGGCAATGTCATTATTATTTTTCCATATTTTTTAACCTGGAGATCCTAAATGAATAAAGTTGGAACAAGACAATTAGTCTAGTCGGATAAATGGCGCTCTCTGAAGGAAAACTTTCTCTAGTCGGACAATTAACGACAAACGAAAGCTGCGTACAAATTATTATACAATTTAATGGCAAAGCGGATTTTAAAGGTAGATGTTTTTTTAATTGGAGTGTTTTTAGTTTATTTTGAGACTAAGTACTAAATGTATTTGAAAAACCCTCTTTGAAATGTTCATAAATTCAAACTGTCCATAGTATCCGCATGAAAATTTCAATTTTCTTTATTTTTTTTCATATGGTGGTATCCTTCAATATCTCTGAGGCTGGTTGATAATACTGTCTACGAATCGGGATTAGAACCTCTGGAATAGGCACACTCGTGGTTCGTCATTGAACGTATTGACAACACTACCGATCGGTGCATTCGAGTATAATGGAACTCTTTTAATAGACTTTCCACCTTTTATGGGTACCATCGCGCTTCGAAATTTCGATCGAAAGTCAAGAAAGTTACCATTGAAATAAGGAGGTCTTCAATTTTCTATCTGAGCTTGGACTTCTCCATCGATCTTGTGTTAGTAAGATCTTTGTTTTCCTAAGAAGTCTTCTTCTTCAGTTTCGATACTCGGGGATTGGTTAGCAGCAAAGCTCTGCATCTCCTCTTCCACTCCACTCGGTCTTCAGCGATCCTCTTGAGCTCTGTATAGGAGGGGCAGTCCATATCGTGGCGTATTTGCTCCAGATACTCCCGGCGAGGACGCCCTATGCCAATCGATCCCTCCAGTATATTGTGCAGGAGATTTTCATGTCGCAGCATTTGGCCCATCCATTCTGCACGCCTTTCCAATATGGTGTTTGACAGGTGCCTGGTTTCTTTGATCCTGGTGAGAACCTCGTCATTTGTAATGTGGTCTCTCCAGGAAATCCTTAGGATTCGTCTATAGGTCCACATCTCGAAAGCCTCCGATTTTTTTTCGATCCCTATCGCCTATGCAACATGTCTCGCAACCATACATCAAAATACTCCACACATATGTTTTGACCAATTGCTTGCGGAGCTTTAGGTCCATGTTGCTGGATTCGAAAATCTTTGATTTCTTATTAAAGGGTTTTTTTTTGCTTCCTAGGTATCACACATGTTTCTTGAATCTTCGAAAAGACTATAGTTTCACTTTGTTGTGCCATTTTTTACATAAAAGGAAAAAATAAGTAAAATAAAAAAACTTATTTTATATTTTTGTATTCACCACAGGCTTGTTTTAGGTTCACAACTAGTTTCGAAGACCACCGTCTTCTTCGTCAGGTGAAGATAAACTAAGTTGTTAAAATATATTCTGTACAAGTGTAAATAATATAATAAAAGAGAGATGAGGTAGGGGGAGTGAAGTGGGGAGAGATGTGATGCAATGGTGAATGGAGCGGGGAAAAAAATGTGAAAGTGAATGTGAATCTTTAAGACAGGGGGGGATTTTAAATTGGAAACATATTAAGCAGAGGGCTATTATGAAAATTGGTTTGGTTATTAATGATATTTAAATTAAATTTTATAGATTTTTTTGTCTCGAGAATTTCCAAATTGTCAAGATGCGATCCCCCTCGGTTTATATGTAGAATCCTCAAACCACGATTAATATCGAACGAATGGCTGTTTTCAATTAGGTGGTTAGCGAACTCTGAAAAATTATTGTTTTCGGACAACTTCCTCTTGCTTCCTTACCCTCAACTGTTTCACGTGACCACCATCTTCTCAAAACGTCCGTTATTCTATCGGGCAATAGACCCAAAGTATGTAATGATTCTTTTCCTGCATATTGTCGAAAATATTTTGGTATATAAATGCTTAGATGAATGAGACGTTGCTGCGCTTTGTCGTCCATGGAATTTGCAGGAGCCACTCGCACCACTATATCTCGAAAGTGTTTATCATATTTAATTCCATTTTCTTACCACAGACGTTTCCATTTTGGGCCATCTGATGGCTATTCCAATTATCATTGATTTTAAAGATGTATTTTTAATTTTCATATTAATAGGCTCTACAAAATGATACCCCTTTAAGCCCTTATTGGAGTACTTTAAACAGCAAAGTGGAGTAATTTAAATAACAAGTAAAACAGAAATGGTGCTGTATGACTGCTATTTAAAGCAGTGGCGAGTGGGGTGCGGTGTTACCAAGGTGACGTCATGCGCAGCGTGGACCAGATCTCGTCCTCCTTATGATCACGCCCTTGTCTTATTCCACCATTGTTACTATCATATATTGGAACATCTATAAAGGTTTTTTTTGTAGTCCGTCTTCCCTTGATAAGTTTCTTTGCGGTTTTCTTAAAAAATATGTTTATCAAACATATTCAGATGAGGCAAATCATCTTATCTAATGACTGCAGCCTCCACATTATCTTTATACTCTGCTTATATTATATATATTTATTTTAAAATATTTTTAGTCTGTCGATAAAAGTGAGTTCGAGTCCCGAGTAAGAATGCATTTGAGGGGAGTTTGCTCTCTAAACGGAGTTATAAAAAAATGTAATTTTATAATAATAATGATTAATAATATTATACGAATGAATGAATGAATGAACGAGACCGGGTTCCTTATTTATTGGTCCTGGTTTCCTTCAGAAATCGAATCCGAAATTCACGAGTGGAAAATAGTTGTTTCCAAACTTGTAAGGAAGTTGTCACAAAATTGTTAAGAATGTTGACATTATTATCGGAAAGGTTTGTCGGGAGAATAGAAACTTGAACCGTGAATAGTTTCAGACAACCTTAGATGATTGCTTTGAAATATTTCAAGGATACTTTGAGGGTTGAGGGCTATTTAACGGGTCCGAGAAATTCATTATGAAGGGATGAGATGTCCTTGGCAATATTATCTTGGCAAGATGTTTTAAGGCAACGACAATTTTGTATCTTTGACTGATAATAAATTATTATTATTATTATGTACATACAATATACATATATTCATAATATAATATAACGAAATATCCCTATTGGAGAAGGTAATTATGACAGAGACCATACTTGTCAATTTCGGTACACATTCTTCGCCTCTTTGTTCTTCTCACACATCTTATAGAATTTCTTTGACTTTTACGTTTTGCTTTTTTAAGATATTTTAGCGGATGTCCTAGTAGGACGTGCTGATGATTATGATTGTTGTTTGGTATTTAAATAAAATACCTCGATTAGCAATGCGGAAAGCGAGAGTGAATAATCAATGAATAGTAAACAGCGATGAATGGTCAAGTGATTAATAATAAGTGATCCTTTATTCATCGATAAGTAGGTATATATACATATTCAGAACGGGGCGCGTGAGTGCGTCCGCAATATAACTTTATCTCACTTCTGTGCGTGCAGAGGTGGTCGCAGACGTTGCGAATAATATAGTGGGTAGATATTTGTTGGCGAAACGGCGTGATGTGTTCTCTTTCTACTGTGGAATGTGTCGTAAATAGTATTTGCGGGTAAACAATATTAATATTCTGGTATGCGACCTTTGGGCATGTCCGAAGGTCGTTTCGTCGGTCGTTGACCGTGCGTGTTGACAATATTCAGGGACGACGGTATTCCCTACAATATCATTCGCTTGATCCAATAACAGTTTCCTCGGTCTTGTAATACGTTTTTCCCTCACATTTCACTTACATTTGCACTAAATAGCTGTGGAACGACATAAACAATTCATTATATCATCGACAACTGAACTCTTTTACATTTTTTGGGAATTTATTGTCTTTGACCGTTGTTAACAAACTGTCATTGACGATCTGTCAAAAAGTTACTTTGTTTAGTGTGCGGTACGGTGTTGTGTGGGATTGCATATAATCCAGGTAAAAATATTATATTAGACGTTTGTTTATTTCTTCATTTTTTAATTTATTCACTGCTAATAAGACCTGTTATATGGTATATAGCGGAGTAAAGATTGTCAACGTCTCCAAAACTGCACAAGAGGCGAAAAAAGTGTAAGGCTGTTCAGAGTCTACCTGTGAGCGATGAGTAATCAAGCACGGGGAGCGATTCGACGCTCTCTGTGATTATGGAGGCTAACAAGAACCTCACCCCCTCCGTGAAGGAATTCTTCGTGAACATTAAGCTTAATAAGGAATGTTGTTTTCAGGACAGTCCAGAACAGACATTTTATCGTTATTTTAAATCACTCGTGAAGCGTTTGTTTAGCAAATAAAATAAAAATATTTTTATTTTTGATCCTCTCTATCAAGAGGTTATCAGTGAAAGCACTGTATTTTTTTCTCATAATGTACTATGCGTATCCAGAAAGTAAGTGTACTGAGGCTCTCACGACCGGATGGATTTTATTTTCGACATGTTGGCTTTACTTCCGTGTAGCCTGACCCTTCCCCTCCGCAACGAGACCGGTTCGAGGTCAGTACGTTGAGAAGTGTCGACGCGACAACACGTTTCGTGAAAAATGTCAATTCAATCTCCCGCCAAGTGCGAAATACGCGGCGTCATCCGTTATCTCGTTTGGAAGGGAAAACCTCCGGTTGAGGTTTATAATGAGGTGAAAACTGCATATGGTGATAAAGCTATGAATCGTACGAGTGTGTACAAGTGGTGTCGCGAGTTTAAAAACGGTCACGTCACACCTCTTTACCCTCTGCCAAAAAGTTCAAAACCACAATTTCAGCCAAGAAAATCATGGCATCTGTGTTTTGGGACTGTTAAGGCATAATTTTAATTGAATATATGCCTCAAGGGGAGACCATCAATCATTTATCGGACTCCTTACATTACTTTTTATCGGACTTCTTACATTACTATTTATCGGACTCCTTACATTATCTGCCATTTGCAATAATTGAACGCTATCATTATCCGCTATTTATCGGACTCCTTACATTTTTCTTTATTAAAATTTCTCCATTTATCTCCTATCATTCCTTCTCGATCATTATCTCCCTCAGTGGTCCCATCATCTAAAAAAATACAACCTTAATAGCAGAATTCCTTGACCAACTCTAAACTTTCATTGCTCACCAATATATAATATTTCATTAACTTTCCCTTTCACATGTAGCGACCGTGCGTGTGGTCAGTGAACCCACTGAGGCGATCTTTGGCCGCTCGGTCATTGAACTCGCACTGTAAGGAATGCGAGGCAGCACTGGGCGAAGCAGACCGTAGTATGAAATGTATATGGAACGCGTGACAATAACCATGTGTCCGGTGAAGCGAGACGGCGACATGTTCTGCGCCGTTCTAAACATTATAAATACAGACGCTTTCAATAAACTTTCTCTCTTTGCTTATCTCGATCTCGACGACTTTTATTCAAACAACCTCATCCTTCTATGCGAAACACAAGTTCCTAAACACAGTTTTCTACTATCATTCACATTCATCCTCAGATCTTTCCCTTCACATAACTCATATATATTAATTCACTTATTAAACTGTATAATTCATCTTCGTCTCCACTCGCTAAAATACAATAAATTATTTTTAACTATGAAACTTGAATCAAGTTGGAGGGGATTTGAGTGACAGGATTCGTATCGATTCAAGATAAATCGGAGTTTATTTTTAAACAGTCTCTGTCAAGGGCAGTCTTGCTAGAGCTCATGCAATCCTTTACATAAGAGATAAACCCAAACAGGCACAACTTGGGAAAGAAGATGACAGCTTGCCTAAGTCCATTATTGACTGCAACTGCACAGTGTTGTAACACACAATTATAGCGTAAATAATTTCTTGGATTTGGACTGTTCTCTTGGTTTTGTCAAGTTATATTGAAATTACCAGTCAAACTTCAGAATTTCTGATAATAATAATAAAAGGACATTATTTATTTACTGAAGCAATTTATAATATATACATTTGCTGTCTGTAGCTATCATATATACAAATAAATTTTTATAAGCTAACTTAATTGTTATTTGTTTTATCATACACTGTTTATTCCACTGCTGTCTGTTCGATTTTTTTATTTATTTAACACTTTTATTGCAATTACAATCTGGCGGGCTTATTGACAGGCGGCAATCTCTTCCAACCAACCAGACTAAAGTAAATGAAGCAAGTTACGTGGTCACATAAATCATTCAAATGACTATCCATCCTCACGAAATCCATAAACATATACGTGAGCACATGCCCACGAACCCCACAAAGACGGACAATCACCCAAACATTATTTTTCATATAAAGTGAGATATCATCAATCAAAAGGAAAGGAAGGGATGGTGGAGAGGAAAGGAAAAGAAAAATCAGGAATGAAACACGTTATTTTACTGACTAGAAACTACCATGCCATCAATACATTACCATGCCATCAATACATTACCATGCCATCAATACACTACCATGCCATCAATACACTACCATGCCATCAACGTACACTACCACGCCATCAATAAACTACCATGCCATCAATGCACTACCATGCCATCAATACACTACCATGCCATCAGTACACAACAAACAACTTATATTCCCATTCGATATTTGTATACCACCCATTGAACTCTGTAGTTCCTAAAGAACACCAAGCCTAAGATAACAGAAATACTAAGGAAATTGAAATCTTAACGAGAATATTACTTTCATGTTGTTTTATTTTACATTTCATTCAGGTTTAATCTAATTATACCAAACAAAGAGCACAAGGCAAAAAAAAATAATAAAGAAAAGTTCAAAACATTACAACATTTGGAATAATGATAATTCAATCTTCGTTTTGGAGTGGCTCAGTTTTTTAAAATTTGTTTTAATAATTGTATTCCGAGAAAATATCAAATGAAAAGAGAAAAACATTTATTATTAAAATCTAAAAAAAGCATGATGACAACAGGAGCAACGTTAATCATGCTTCTTTGTGAAGTAACTCGGTTATACATACAAAGTTCATCAAGTATTTTAATCGTAAGTTTGTCAACGACATATGAAAGATATCGAGAAAAGAAAATTCGTTCAAAAAGGTTATACCATGTGCGAGTTGTTGTACTTTTAATTACATTTCGTGAATATGACACCAAAAAGAATCTTAATTGGCGATGGAGTAAATAATATCAGGTACATTAACCCTTCCTTCCCTGTGATGTGTAACTAGTACACATTGCTTCTAAAAATTTTAATATCTCTATAAATATAATAAATACTGGATTCAGATTTTAGATATTGCTCCTCGATACATTTACTATTTAATTATAATTGGCACTTATCGGCCACATCAGAGATATTTTGTGAAAATCGGGAATAAATTCACCAATACAATCTAACGTGTGACGTAGGTATATTCATTCTAAAAACCCCGCTATGGGAGAAAAAGCGACACTATTAACGACTCACTCTCACTCTACTTTAATAGAATCTCAGTTCGCTCGCTTCAGTAGCTCGTAGGCTTTCGTTTGAGGTGGTCGCTTCGCCCGTTTTGTGAACGTCGGCCGCTGTTTTTTTTTCATGTTTTCAGCAATTAAATTTCAATTTCTATCGCTTTTTTTTAGACCAAAGTTTACTCAAATTCCTTTAGCTGCTTTTGGCATAATTTTGAAGATAGTACCATACCATAAAAAATATGAAAATAACTCTACTTCGGTATATGGGAACGCAAGAAATAGAATCTCAGTTCGCTCGCTTCTCTCGCTTCAGTAGCTCTCGGGCATTCGTTTGAGGTGGTCTCTTCGCCTCTTTTGAGAACGTCGGCCGATGTTTTTTTCATGTTTACAGCAATAAAATTTTAATTGTTATCATTTATGCCTTCAAATTTAATTAATTTAAGTGATTGGCTATGAATACTCTTATTTTTCCGATTTTAAATCGCTCATTTTTACATGTGTATTGAATACACAGCACCGGAACGCACGGTTTTTTTTAGCACAGGAAGGGAAAGGTTAAACAAAAGGTTTTCAATCAACAAGGAGTTCGCTTTGCTCATCTTAGCGGTGCTTTAGAAATTGTCTTTTCGTTTTTATTATTCCCCATTTTCCCTTTTACTACTTTGTTTATAAAAGAAGGGTTCATTTTTCTTATGCTTAAAGAGTAGAAACTAAGCATATTTATAAAAAAATGTGGCATAGAAACACGGATGAAATGTGGCATAGAAACACGGATGAAATGTGGCATAGAAACACGGATGAAATTAGTATTTTCTGGAACAAAACTATCACATCTTTGTCAAATCTCGTTTGGACTCACTTAACTGTCGGGGAGTTTTGGATATACTCGTATTTTGGATTTCATATGATTGAGCCAAACACGAATCTACAGCGAACCAGTGAAAATTATAATTTGAAAACAAAGAAGGGTGTTTTTGTTTTCTTAAAAAAACGTTTTTGTAAACAAATTACATATTTTTTATCGAAGTAGAATGTAAAAAACGTAGAAAAAACTAGTAAAACGTAAAAGTTTTATTTGCACGTTACGCTTTACTTCAATTTAAAATACTGTACAAAAGGGACTCAAAGAGAAATACGAAAGCGCAAAAGGAAAATCTAGGAATAAATTATTTTGAATTCATTCTCAACACTTAAGAACAGAAAGAAAACAAAACTCGGAGCCGTATCACGGGGAATGTTGCTACTTTTGGGTAATGGGAATGCTTAGTTGGATGGAATGAAAAGGAATTTAGTCTGGAGAAATTTTATCTTCTTGAAAGAATGGAAGTGTTTTGGATATTATGGTTATTGTTACAACCATCTTTATCTTAAATACTTTGGGTTCCTTATAGAGCGCACACTCAAAACCTCTAAATGTTTTACCAGCGTTTTCTTCGCCGAATTCGTCGGATCCTTTGGAGTGATCATGTCACAAATGTTTCGGTCCTGCAACGCTCCAACTGTAAACCTATAGAGGATATGGTTGTATAGGCGAAATTGCGGTGGACCGGGCATGTGATACGCATGGGCGATCACAGACTCCCAAAACGCGTCTTGTACGGGGAAGTGGTGGGCAAGCGAAGAGTTGATGGCCAGAGGAAACGCTATAAGAACAGTCTGCGAGAGTCGCTTACTTTGTGCGGGGCGCCTGAGGACTGGGAGCAGGTGGCTCGGGACCGTGAGGGGTGGAGAGCCGTATGTTCTCGGGCTGATAGCGTGTCAGTGGCTAGACGTATGAGAAACAGTCTGCGCGCTGCGAACATGCGTCAACATGGCCAGGCGGCTCAACAGGTTCCATATGTATGTGGCATTTGCGGGAGGGAATACACGTCCAGGATCGGGCTGTTCTCTTACAGAATATCACACGATCGACGTGGGAGAACGGTTCAGGACTGACGTTGGAGTGGCGAGGGGATCCTCGACTGCGAGGCCCGGCAATGATGATGATCTTAAATACTTTGTAGACTTTATAGCACTGTCTTGATTTTGTCAGAGGTTTGGGTCTCGACACGCATCTTTCACTTCTATTGTAATTTATCCATATTCATAAAATCAACTTTTCCTAGGAGCTAAGAAGTTCACTTCTACCACGCGAGAGTCTAACGCATCTGTTTTTTTAATCAGTTCTTCGTTCCACGTTTGGACTAAAAAAAAGTTTAAGTTCAGCATTCAGAGTTTAGATTGGATTGTGAATTCAAGCCTCAGTCTTCGTAGACAAGTTTTTTTTATCTTATAAATAAGTGTGTGTGTTTAGCAGATTCCTATACTTTTTTTTAACTATAAATAAGGTTTTTAGAACAATTGGATTGAGAATTATTTTTATGTATTGGGTGTTAACATAAGTTGTGTCCCTTTTTTTTCCAATTTAAAAATGAGCACCAAAAGTAAAACAAAATGGTAAATGTTATACGTCATTCGAAAGAAATTATTCTGCTCTATAAGATATTGTGTTTGCTTTTACGGTACATATATTATTTTATTTGATTACAAGCCTTCAAAATGGAATGTCAAGTAGACGAAAGTGAGCATTTTCGACACCTCGTTCTGTTCGCGTTCAATCGAGGGAATAAATCCGCCAAAGCTGCTCACGATTTTTGCGAAGTGTACGGTGAAGATGCTATGAATGAAAGGACAGCTCGTCGATGGTTTTTGCGTTTTGAAGACGGTAATTTCGACTTGAAAGACATGGAGCGTTCCGGACGACCAGTGGACTTCGATGAGGACCGCTTAAACCATATTATTCATGAAGATCACCTTCAAACTACCGTAGAATTGGCTGAGCAGATGAATTGTAGTCACATGACTTTATACCGCCATCTTAAATTAATGGGAAAAGTCCAGAAATTCGGCGCTTGGGTTCCACATGTTTTGAGTGAAAACAACAAAAATCAACGTTCGACAATTGGAAAAAACGGACACAACTTACTCGTATGTTAACACCCAATATATAGTAAATAAGGTTTTTAGAACAATTGGATCGAGAATCAGTTTTATGTACGTTTTAATTGAGAATATTAGTCTATTTTCAGACTATTTATTTACGCTGGTTAATGAATTGAATCCACCCAAAGAACACTTGTGAAACATTTCATGCGCAAATGAATATTTTATTCCTTCTAGAACCGTTCACCACTCGACCGATTTCGCAATTGTGTACATCGACAGAACTGTTCTGTAATCATTAAATTCCACTCGGAATTGCAAATTCTACTGCAAACCTTATTTATGTATTCCTCACTCGAAGAGGTAATACTAAAAAAAGAACATGTCCGGGAAATCGCAAAAAAAACTGTTTGCATTTAAAATATATGACACAATAATTCATTGTAAAAATATCAGAAATCCTTAAAATCGCTTAAGGTGACTTGATTTGTCGTTTAAAATCGAATCATAATAATTAAAATAGTTATTCTAGTTTAAAATATGGACATGATCCATTTTGAGTGAACAATTCTACTTTAATCTTTTTTTATTGAACAGGTCTGGGACACGATGTTTTTTGTTCGTTTTCAAAAATATTATACGAAGATTAATAAAATATAATTAGGTAGAGTAATTCATTTTAATTTTAATCAAATAAAATAAGTAAAGTGTTACAAAATAAGAAGAAATATTACTATAAAACTACAAATATATCTAGGTTAGATAAAGCTGTATAATGACATTACACTGCACGTACGATTTAAAACTGACAGTTGCTGGTGAACTGGTATGAAGTTAGACACAATCGGAAAGCTATGATTAGTCAATTCGGATATGATCTTTTTTGATTCGTTTGAAGTTTGGACAAGATTCTTTTTGAAAAAATACTGTTTTTTTATTATGATTTTAAAATGATTTATGTACTTTTTTCATTGAAATGAAAATGTTAAACGGCTCCGTACAATCGATAAGAAGAAATCTGCTTTATCAACTCATTTTTTGTATCCGATGGACATGGTGTTTTTTTAATGTTACCTCCTCATTTAACAAAGTAAATCTTGTCTGGAGAGTGCGTTTTTGAGAGCCGGTGAGATAAAAACATATTGAAAGGTGTATAGGAGCAATAACAAGTACAATAATGCACTTAGAACAACTGTATTGGCCAATGAAACAATTAGAAAAAAAATCATAAATTATAACACATAGTAATGTCCATCGTGCTGTCTGAATTTTCGTTATTAACCTTTCCTTCCCTGTGTTGGGTATCTTCTACACGTTAGATCTAATAACCATCAATATCTCTATAAATATAATAAATACAAGGTTAAGATTTTAGGTATTCCTCCATAATATATTTACGCATTGATTTAAAAAATAATATTATTAATACTCAGAATTTATCGACTACATCGTAGGTGTTTTGTAAAGATCGAAAACAAATTCGCATTTAAACGCTGCGAGTGCCTCGTCTTGACGATGGGTGAAGTGTATGCGGGAAGCGCGACACTATATTCGCATCTCTTGCATAATCCACTGAATTGCGAGGAGCTCAATTGTCTCAATCGTCGCAAGCGTAAGCCACGCCGGGGTACCGCTCCGCGCCGCAGTATCTTCTGGACATGCAAATAGATTAGACGTACACCCGTTCCGTGAGCGTTGCCAGATGGTTTTTTAATGTTTTCAGCAAATAAATCTCAATTATTATAATTTTTAACTTCAATTATAATTAATTAAGGGGATTATCTATGAATGTTCTTATTTTTCCGATTTAAAATCGCTAATTTTTGATCGCGTACTCATTACCCAACACCGGAGCGCGCGTTTCAATTTTATCACCGTAAGGGAAGGGTTAAAGAAGAGCAATAGAAGCCGAAATTAATGCGTAATTTGCGTAAAATATGTGAAATTACAATGTTTGGTAGAGTAAAGCATGACAGAATCAGGGACAACTGTTCAAAATGAGTGATAAATACGAATAGAAATAAGAAAATAATAGTTGAAGAAATTTTCCCTGTAGGAAGGGTAAGAAGCATCAGAAATAGAAGAATATGTATGACGAGATGTAAGAATGTGGATGAGGTAAAGGCTGTTTATGTGGGTAGTAAAATGTGGAGATTTGTCCTCTCTGCCTATTCCAAAAGAGATATGAAGTGACGAGGTCCAGCAATCAAGTCGTTGGTGGTCCTCGTACTAGAGAATCCCCTCGTTATTCCAACGTGAAGTTAGTTGGAAAGCAAAGCTGTGCCATTGATTATTTTAAGTGAGTGTGGCGTTGCACACCAGCAAACTCACTGATTGTAACGCTGTATTGGATCCGATGGCTAACCGAAGTGAGACAATCTGAGCACACCGGCATGTTTCCTCTTTTTTTTTTCTACGAAAGAGTATTCTTAAATTTATTTTTTTAGAAAGTTTATAAAAAGTATATAAAATCTTAGAATAACACAGTCTTCCATCCCTTAGGTGAACGGCTCGATTCCCGTTGACATCCAATTTCATTTAAAAAAAGTTTCATTCTATTTTCCCTTAAGGTATCTGTACAATTATTCTGGTTGGTTGGAAGACATTGCCACATGCCAATGAATCGTGAACAGGTTAAAGGGACCTTAGATGAAAATTAAATTAGAACCGTTATTGGTAGATTTTGACCGACTTACGAGTACTATCTATCTATTGCAAAGGGTCTCACGTCACAACTTACGGAAGATTTTGATGCACTTTTTTCGACCATGACTAGGAGAGTCCGAAAATATGATTCATTAAAAAGTTTTTTGATATTTACTAATAAATCGGCGTATAATGTTCATATAATTATGCGATCTGTACGAGAGAAATGAAACTGAACACTCCGAGATGGTTTGAACACGTGAGACGAACGAATGAAGAATTAGTAAACAAAATAAATACACAGTGGAAGGGGTGGTACATGAAGACGGTCGGGTGGTTATAGCGCAATACATTGGTCCTAGGGTCTGGACTGACATAGCTTCTACCACCACACCCCACCATGCTTCTCATACCTCCACGTGGTGACCGATGGGCAACTGACTTGAGGGGGAAGCTGATGGTAACCAATCCGTCGGGGAATCCCAAAAGTACGGCTAAAGGAAAAAGCAGTGAGCGTCTGTCCCGCATGTTAGCGGCGGCTCACAAATGGTGAGTGTTGGCAACTCGACGTATTCGGGTAATAGTCGCATACACCATCTCTAAAATGGCGAAGTTTTATTGACAGCTGTGTATAAAAGGGAGCCTTTGTGGAACCCATCGAGCAAATTATAGAAAAATGTACCTGTAATTAAATCCCTTTGGAATGAAGTTGCACAGAAAGTAAATAAAGATGGTAAGTTGTAATGAAATTGTTAGTTGTGAGAGTGAAATTGGTTAGACATCGTGTGTTGACTCAACCGCTTCCAACTGTCAAATGAATTTGTGCGTAGCACTTTGGTGGCTATGCATGAAGTCCCCTAGTATACGAGTCACGTAAAACCTAGATTAGCCCCTAACGAATCACTTTGGTGTGGCCTCGGCCTAATGGGTATCCAGGCTCATTAGTTTTATTCGATAGTTGGCCATTAACGGCCAATGATAGCGGATGCAGCCCTAGTTAGTTGGGTCACTCTAGTTCCACGTCTGATGACCATCGGCGGATAAAACATGTACAGTCAATCAAAAAAAATACATGGACGACCAAATATCTCCTGGATAACTCAATGCTCCAAAATCCTGCAGAGAAACGGCCTAGACGAAAGCCTGAGAACGAGAAGAGCCGACCCTAACAGCCTACTTAGGCAATGAGTTGGAACAGGGCCAGGAAGAAGAAAAAGAAGGGTGGTACATGAAGACCAAAGAAATTATGATTGGATTAAATTAATATTTTGAAAGAAGGAAATATAAAGTCTGAGAAATCGACGGAGTATATTGAGAAGGTATATGAATGTAGAAGAGTCAAAAATCTGGCCCTATACTCTCTGCCTAACCCGATAGGGAAATTGTGTGATGGTATTTATGTATGTATTCCCCTTCTATGTGTAGGAAACTACATATTTATTTAATTAACGACACAACAGTGTATTTTATATACAAATGAACATATAACAGATTATACAAGTACTTAAAATTATTGATAAAAAATACAAAACTTTATCTTAAACTAACATGTACAGGAGATAAAAAAAGCAGTAGTAATAAAAAATTACACAGTCATTATTTAATATTAATATGTATATTTAAGTTCAATATACTCGTATTATGTACGTACGAGTATAACACAAAATTTTACCAAGTAGATTTACGTAATTATGGAAGACATTGTATAGTGGTAAAGAACTTAGATTTTTTTAGTGGAACAACGCTTACATATAACAAGAATTGGATTTTTTAGAGAATTTTATGGATAGATCTTGAAACATAGAAAACACATGGGCTCACTTGTAGAACGAGATGCAAGTTGCTTTGCAGAACCCAAACCTTCCACATGTTGATGCAGAGTTGTTCAACTCCAGAGGCAAAGTATTGTCCTTAATGTTTAGTTTATACTAGGTTATTTATTTTAATAAAGGAGAGCATACAGTTAGTAGCTTTTTCTAAATATTGTTGTGATATTCTGACGAATATTACGAGTATATATACTTATGTTAAAAATATCTAAATTATTGCAAAACTCACTTCCAAGTCTTTGCATACGAATTATAGAGGAGTTGATTTTACAATTAGTTTAGCAATTTTCGGTATAAAAAGGATTCAACTGTCTTGTGGATCTAGTGGGAATACGAAATGAATTGCTTGCGAGTAAGTGAGGTGCATCAATCACTGAGTGAATGATTTTGTATAACAGTACTATATCGGCTGTTTTTCTTCTGTCACACAGCTTCAAGAGTTTCATTGCATTTAACAAGTTGGGATAATTTATTTCTTCGTTACATAACTTGAATCTCTTTTCTATGAATATTTTCACCTATGAATGAGATGTTCTTATTTGACACTCAAATAACTGATAAAATGAGTATGGTAGGTTGGATATACCTTTAAATGTAAGTAAAGGGTATTTCAGTCTGAATAGGTTCATTGACAGAGGCTTTGCGGTGTGGGAGGTGATTGGAAGCAGATCTCTCGGTCGCCCACCTGTGCTATTCGTCAAGTTCATAGACACTCTCATTTGTTCGGGCCGGAAATGTTAAGATATTGTGGTAAATACAGCTTTTCTTGTGTGTAGTAGATTCACGTAAAAATAATATATAGTTAAATAACAAAATAAATAAATAAAACGAACTTGTAAAAAAATCTTTACAACTATACACGTATGTGTTCAAAGTTCTATTGATAACAGGAAGTAAAGATTTATAATATAAGTATTATTTATATTATTTCTAATTAGGCGTCCCTATTCCAGTACCGTCTCTGCTTATATAATAATTTGCAAGTCAATTTGGCGAGCGGACATGACGCCATTAATTCAACGTCGTTTGCATTGTAATTATACCACAGCCTTTAAAATAAATCACACTAAGGCCGCTTTATAACTCGGTATCATATTCAGTGGCCCGCTGATACGAGAGTCATTAAACAACGGGGCAAAACATTATAAGAGAAGTCCTCCGTGGTCTAGATTAAAGATTCCCAAAGTGGTCTATATGGACCCCCAAGGGTCGATTTCGACTTGCAGGGGGTCTATGTCAGCGAGAAAACAAAATGGGGGTGCACGAGATGTAAATGGGGGTCTACGTGAGCAGATCCCATTTAAGGCAGTTCATCATCAATATTTAGGCGTTCCGTAAATGTCTTATTACACCTAACACAGATTGTGTGTACATAATACTTATATCTCCATATTATGGGGATATGTTGTATGCTCTTCTGTCTTCTGTCCCGGAGTACGTGGACATATTATAGGTCTGTCCCGGTCTACGTGGACATATTACTTGTCTTCTGTCCCGGACTACGTGGACATATTATGGGTCTGTCCCAGACTACGTGGACATATTACTTCTGTCTTCTGTCCCGGACTACGTGGACATATTATGGGTCTGTCCCAGACTACGTGGACATATTACTTCTGTCTTCTGTCCCGGACTACGTGGACATATTATGGGTCTGTCCCAGACTACGTGGACATATTACTTCTGTCTTCTGTCCCGGACTACGTGGACATATGCTGTTCTGTCCCGGACTACGTGGACATATTACTTCTGTCTTCTGTCCCGGACTACGTGGACATATGCTGTTCTGTCCCGGACTACGTGGACATATTACTTCTGTCTTCTGTCCCGGACTACGTGGACATATGCTGTTCTGTCCCGGACTACGTGGACATATTACTTCTGTCTTCTGTCCCGGACTACGTGGACATATGCTGTTCTGTCCCGGACTACGTGGACATATTATGGGATATTATGTCCACGTAGTCCGGGACAGAAGAGCATACAACCTGAAGACGAGGAGAGCTGACCTCAACAGTCTTCGCAGACAGTGAGT
The DNA here is from genome assembly GCA_949825065.1 of Odontocerum albicorne. Lineage (NCBI taxonomy): Eukaryota > Metazoa > Arthropoda > Insecta > Trichoptera > Odontoceridae > Odontocerum > Odontocerum albicorne. The sequence continues at coordinate 38,575 of CATKWJ010001021.1, forward strand.
TGGGATGGAGCCAGGGAGAAGAGAAGAAGAGGAATGCCTATATTAGACATAGAAAATACTTATATGTATAAAGAAATCGAATGCAAATCACTGAACGTGGAGATTTAAGACTATACCTCACTAATTTGAAGCCAAATATTGAACCATTGCTATCAGAGCATCAGGTCCATCCCTCTCATTAACAGTATTATTTGTGTATTCATTTTATGTAAGAATTTTACTAGGTTTTGATTTTTTTTCGTTCCAAAGCCAAATATTTACTTGCATTTTGTTTCTTTTCAATAAAGGTATGAATAAAAATTGTAAATGTCTTTCTTTTTCTTTTACAATTGTCCACTCTACAAAAAACCTTATTAAGGTGAATATCACTGTGTCAGCTGTCAAAAACACATTTGAAGTTAGTAAGTTTAGGAAAATTCTATATTAGGCAGGCAGGGGGTCTACGGAAAACAAAAAAAATCGGCAAGTGGTCTACGGGACGAAACAGTTTGGGAAACTATGGTCTAGATCAGTGCTCCGCAACCGGTGTGCCGTGGCACACTGGTGTGCCGTGAGCCGGATACAGGTGTGCCGCGGTCAAATTCAATGTATTTGACATTTTACAATTTTTCATTATGTATTTAATACACAATGACAAATTATTTTTCATAATATTGTCAATTTTTCAAAATAAACAATAGTATATAATAATTATTATAACTAAATAATTTTTCAATGGTCCCCCAGCGCCTGGTGCCAACTGTTGAAAACTGCGTAGTGTGCTTTGTACACACCATGGCCGCACCAAATTAGTCATAGACAAAGAAAAATGACCCTTATGCGCGTCGCTGAAGACTCACGCGCATGCGTTATACTGCATTTGCACGCGTTACATCACGTTCACGTGTCCATCATTACTGTCGTGTGCAGAGCTGTCACTATTTTAACAACACAAAGTTAAATAAACAAGTTTCTATCATTAACGACAAAGCAATCTTAACACAACTCCCATTTTTGACGACATATTTATGTGAGCCAAGTTTTTCAACTCTTGTATTAATTAAAAATGATAAGTGATCATGCTTAAAAGGTCTTGACCAAGAACTTCGGGTTGCGCTGTCAAAAATCGAGCTGTATATAAAATTTTTGTGTTGATTGAAACAAGCGCAGGTATCACATTAATTAATTATTATTTTATAATAATTATTAAGATTGCGTAAAAATAAATATGTTATAGTTTTATGTATGTATACTTTTCAAATAAAAAACAAAAATTTATTGTAAAATTTGTGTATCAATTTAATACCTATATATTTTAGCTTTTGGTGTGCCGCGGAATTCTAGGAAGAATTTTGGTGTGTCGTAGGTGAGAAAACGTTGCGGGGCACTGGTCTAGATGGTAAGTCGTCTGACTCAATCCGGGTAAAGCGGGTTGGAATCCATTTTATCCGAACAGGATTTCCATCAAATTTTCACTTACGGCCTCTTTACATCTTTTTGCTTAGTTGAAACAGATTGGTACATTTCAATAAGCCCGATCAGTTGTATTGTATACCGCAAAGTGCAGGAAAATGCAAGGGAAAAAATAACCCTCAGGTATTTTGACTTAAATTTTTTCTAATCAATAAAAAATTGATCTATTGATTACGATGAAAAGGAGCTCTCTGAGATGGTATGAATATGTAGAACGAATGATTGAAGAAAGACAAATATTTGAATTTATGTTTGAAATGGTTTAAAATATCTTCTTGGAGAACTTAATTCAACCGTTTGCACGTCAAATTCCTCTTTTGCAAATCAAATTCAACCTTCTGCAAGTTAAACTCAACCTTTTGCAAATTAAACTCAACCTTTTGCAAATTAAACTCAACCTTTTGCAAATCAAACTCAACCTTTGGCAAATCAAATTCAACCTTTTGCAAATCAAATTCAACCTTTTGCAAATCAAGTACAACAATTTGTTGACAAATTCAAAATTTTATAATGCAAAGATTAAAACAAATTAATTTATGATAATATTGAAGAAGTGTGGTTAATTTTTGGACAACGTAAGCCTCCACAAGTTGCAGAAAGGCATACTCTGGTTTTTCTACTGCCATATTCTTCAATTATGTACCTCATTGAAGATGTATTTTTAAAAATCAAATTCTGTGGCCGAAATATGCTTCCTGTTTCTACAAGTCATGAACATTTGATAGACTTAATTGAAAAATCTGTTGTAACTGTCCGCCTCAGAAATTGCAACAGTGATTGCATGAATATGTTAACAAAATTACCGTCAGCTGCTGCAGGAGAACCATTTAATTTATGAGAATGTGCAACGGAGTCATATATTATCAAAAATCAGAAAGAAGTATCGATTCATTTTTTCATGGTATATGTCCTCAGTGAGATACAGGCTAAAGCCTAGTTTACTGTAGGCACGACAAATGAAGGGCAATACACCCAGATCCATTAAAATTGAGTATCCAAATTAAATTAACTGTTGTTTTTTCGCAAATTATGTATATTTCTTGTCATGTGTAAAATAAATATAAAAAAATGTTATTATTAAGTATCTACATATGTCAGTTTTTATACACAAAATTATAGATTACGATGAATTGTTAATTACTATTCAATAAGTATATATTTGCCTTATATTTTTTTTGAATTGCTAACAAAATAATGAATTTGATTTACAAGAGGTTGAATTCTGTTTGCAAAAGGTTGAATTCGATTTTCAAAAGGTTTAATTCGATTTTCAAAAGGTTTTATTCGATTTACAAAAGGTTAAAATTAATTTGCAAAAGGGTAAATTCGATTTACAAAATAGTGAAATTAAAGTGCAAACGGTTGAATTCGAAGTGCAAAATCTGTACAGAGCGATATCTCCAAGAATTTATTTAATTTAAAAAGAAATTCAAATAACAAAATAAATTAAAGTTAATTCAAAACTGCCAAGAATTGAACCCGGGACGCTATGATTTTTTAGCAAACAGGCTGGACCATAACTGTCAATTCTGAATTTGTTATTTTCTCTATAAGACTCGTCTCTATTGGGGTAGTCAGAGGGAACATATCTCTAAATTATATTCTAGCACATATATCTCACCTCGCTATACATACTCTCCTATTATAGGTTTTTGTACTCGATCCTCTTACATCATTTGATTAATTTGGTCTTATGGCCAACGTTCCCCCTAATTTTTTCGTTGTGTGTGCGGCCCATCAACTTATAGATATGTGCAAGAAAAAAAGAGGGAAGTGCGCAAATATGCATATATAAAACTAAGTAGTCAACATAATGCACCACGAAATCATAAATTACATTTCTCAATTATGTAGCTTATATATAAAAAAAATCTATACAAGTAAAAAATTTAAAACACCAATAAAATAACACGAAGACCTTTGAACAAGGGATAATTCATGAAGTTTCCATGTTCCGCAAACATCTCCAAGAAAGGAACCTGAGAACCCATCATAAAATATCAAATAAAATATATAATTGCGCAAAACAAAATATGGTTACAAGTTCCTTTCTTTGAAATATGTGCGGAAGATGGAAACATGTGTGCGGACAATTTTTAACAGATGTGCGGCCGCACATACGCATACCTTAGGGGGAACGTTGCTTATGACTTCTTTCTAGGTATTTTCATACTGATCGTATCTTACATAGGTACTACTCATAAATATTATTACTCATCACATCAACCTTAAGTTTACATTTATCCCTAATCACTTAATTCCATATGCTGTCATGGATTGTCACCATGTGTAATCTTTTCATAACACGTATTTCTTTCAGCATTTTTCCACGCTCACTTTTAACTCCAAAACACTAAAATTTGTGCAAAAACACTGTTGTTGACTATTAACAAAGACATAAAAGTTGTAAAATAAAATAATATTACACAAACTTGAGAGGATTTTTATCGTACATGAAAGCAATTTGCACCATCCAGTCATAATAACCGGATTCCCTCGGAGCATTCCCTTGACCCTTTTATATTGAAAATGGCAAACTCTGTTATTGGCTTCAGAGCGTGTCCTCCCGTCTTCTCTGCCTACCCTGCCTCTCTCTCTCAGTCTGCCAATATTATCGCATACCTTTGCTCGCACATAAAAAAAGAGGCAATAATCGTTTGCCTTGAGAAAAAACTTCGCAATTTCAAGCATATAAAAAGAGAATAAAATATAGCAATTAAAAATACCTACAATATACAGACAACTTACATAATCCTGTTTCAATTATTGTCCACAATAATATTTTAGTACAATTTTTATATACATGAGTAAAACGTGGACATGGAAAAATACTAAAAAGTGCGACTTACGTTGAGGAAATCTGTACACTTAGAAAAATGCATGAGATGACAGTGTATGGCAGAAAATAGAATGTGGTAATTAAGGAAAAATAGGAATTTAAAGCTTATGTGTTGAGTAAGAGGAAGACAAAATGTTGGAGATGTTTTTGGGTACGTGTAACTAATATACCAAGAACCAAAACAAATATACAGTGCAAATGTGAGTGCCAGACGTGATCGAATGAGACCGAGGTTGGGTCGAGTGAAAATTTGCACGAAGGAAATGTAAAAGAATTTGTAAGAGCTGTATGAAAAAGTGTGTGGATGTGGAATGGGTGAAACATGTGTCAAAATAACAAAGTCTGGCGCTCTGTTCTCTCTGCCTACTCCAGTAGGCAAACGGCATGATGGTATATTTGTATTTTACGTAATCAAGACTACTTTGTCAGCGACGATATCTTATACGAGTATGTACATACGGTTATAAAGATAATTTTAAATACAACTCACTATCAATCGTTAAGATTTATTTCAAGACAACTCACTATTTATAGTTATCAAGAAATATTTAAAGACAACTCACTTTGTATGATTATCAAGATGTTTTTAAAGACAACTGTGTTTAATTAGATTATTTTTAAAACATCTCACTAATTATGATTATCAGTATTTCTTTCAATACAATTATGGTTTTTAAGCTTTATTCAAAGACAACTCACTATCTATGAGTATTAAGATTTATTTAAATACATGTCACTAACTATTTTTTTTTTAATTTTATTTATTTATTATTACACATGACAAGAAATATACACAGTTTGCAAAAAAACAACAGGTAATTTGATTTGGACATACAATTTTAATGGATCTGGGTTTGTTGCCTTTCATTTGTCGTATCCCCAGTAAACTAGGCTTTTGCCTGTATCTCACTGAGGATATAAATGATTATCAAGATTTTTTTAAAGACAACTGTGTGTAATTAGATTATTTTTAAAACATCTCACTAATTATGATTATCAGTATTTCTTTAAATACAATTATGGTTTTTAAGCTTTATTCAAAGACAACTCACTATCTACAATATGATTATTAATATTTATTTAAATGCATGTCACTAACTATGATTATACAGATTTTTTTAAAGACAACTGTCTGTAATTAGAATATTTTTAAAACATCTCACTAATTATGATTATCAGTATTTCTTGAAAATACAATTATGGTTTTTAAGCTTTATTCAAAGACAACTCACTATCTACAATATGATTATTAATATTTATTTAAATACATGTCACTAACTATGATTACCAAGATTTTTTTAAAGACAACTGTCTGTAATTAGAATATTTTTAAAACATCTCACTAATTATGATTATCAGTATTTCTTGAAAATACAATTATGGTTTTTAAGCTTTATTCAAAGACAACTCACTATCTATGATTATTAAGATTTATTTAAATACATGTCACTACATAACTATGTTTATTAAAATTTCTTTATAGACAACTCACTGTCTTTAGTTATGTAGAAGGTTATCATAATTAAAATACAATTTATATAGCACGGTTTAGAGAGCAAATTCTCCTTTGAGAACTCCAATTTGAGATTCAAACTCACTATTATTGATGAATGAAAAACATTATAGCAAAAAAATACATATTATACAATAAGTTGAGTTTAAGGATAGGAAGTTGATTGCTGTGGCTGTTAGATTGGGTTCTACACCGAATTTACATCTATTTAGAAAAACATGCCTGTGGTGAGTAAGATTTTTTATACAAATTCTACTGATGGTTATTAAAAAAAATTAAAAACCAATTCACTACTAAATAAGAAATCTTTGAAGACATCTTAATATGATTAGACAGAAATGTTTCAAGACCACTCACTAGTAATAATAAAATGATAATAGAAATAGCGCCATTTAAAGAGTAGACTCTCTTCACTAGCGCTACAATTCAGGATTCAAACTCACTTTTATTAATGAGATGAAATATATAATGGAAAATTATAATTAAAATAAGTTAAGTGTAAAGATAGGAAGGTGGTGATTGTGACCATTAGATTTGGCTATTCTCCGTGTCTACGAGTACATAAAGAGTTTTTCTAATTGAGCGTTTTTTTTTATTCTTAGATAAAACACAGATGGCGCCACGAACTTGCCTGGGTCTTGTGACATTTGAGAAGTGTAATGTATGACATTTATAAAAATGGAGTCGTATATAATACAACAACGCGTTCAAATTGTTGAATTATTTTATGTATTGTAATCTCCGGAAACGGTGATGTTAATTGACCACCAAGATCATGTGATCTGACACCGTTGGACTATTTTCTCTAGGGTTACGTGAAAAGCTAGGTCTACGAATATAATAATGGCCCCCAATCAATTCCTGAGCTGAAGGACGAAATTATTCGCGTTATTGGTGAGTTAACACCGCAATTATGCCAAAAAATCATCGAAATTTTTGACAAAAGAGTGGATATCTCTGGAGCTGCAAGAGGTGGACATTTGGCGGATATTGTTTTTTTTCTGTTTAAATGCCATACATCTATTGTAATCTCCGGAAACGGCGATGTTAATTGCCCACCAAGATCATGTGATCTCACACCGTTGGACTATTTTCTCTGAGGTTACGTGAAAAGCCAGGTCTATAAGAATGGCCATCAATCAATTCCTGAGCTGAAGGACGAAATTATTCGCGTTATTTGTGATTTAAAACCGCAATTATGCCAAAACATCATCGAAAATTTTGACAAAAGAGTGGATATCTGTGGAGCTGTAAGAGGTGGACATTTGGCGGATATTGTTTTTTTTCTGTTTAAATGCCATACATCTATTGTGATCTCCGGAAACGGTGATGTTAATTGGCCACCAAGATCATGTGATCTCACACCGTTAGACTTTTTTCTCTGAGGTTACGTGAAAAGCCAGGTCTATAAGAATGGCCCCCAATCAATTCCTGAGCTGAAGGACGAAATTATTCGTGTTATTGGTGAGTTAAAACCGCAATTATGCCAAAACACCATCGAAAAATTTGACAAAAGAGTGGATATCTCTGGAGCTGCAAAAGGTGGACATTTGGCGGATATTGTTGTTTTTTGTGTTTAAATGTCATACATTATACTTCAATAAAAAGTTTTTTGAAATCAAAGCAAATTGTGTGTTTTATTCAAAAATTTAAAAAAATTGATTTAAAAAAACCGTTCAATTTGAAAGACCCTTTATGTTTAGAAAACCACGATTGGTAAAAAAATCCACAAAATTAATAGGAAAACCACACTATCTTTGTTTTAAAGTTAAAACACTATTAATGAGAACCTATTTTCTGCACGGTGCTACATTAATTGTTATTTTATTATAATAATTATTATGTTGTTTATAGTTAAGGCATTAACGTTGTGGAGGTTTAAAGACATTGTAATTTATTTTTAACAAACACTGTTTATTCCACTTTTTTGTGACGGTATAACCCTACCGGTTTCAAGGCTTTCACCTCATCTTCAGGGGAGCGCAAATAAGACTAAATGCTGTTCGAACTGGTACCGATATAGACACTTCAACGGTTGGAGGCGGGGGGGTGAGGAAGGCTAGGGATAATTTCGGCCAAGAGCGGGGAGATTTTGGAGAAATAACTGTTCAACAGATGCTCCGATCGGTATACTGACTTAGAAATTTCTAGGGCCTCTAATCTGTCCAATTTATTTCCGTTGCCGCTAATATGTAAGAATTTGGCATCATCGATAGAAAAAGTATGATTCTTACGGTGACAATTACTGAGATAATTTTTTTAAAGTTCATCTGTTCTTGGTAAGTTTTCTCACGGTGACAATCTACTGAGATAATTTTTTTAAAGTTCATCTGTTCTTGGTAAGTTTTCTACATGCAGAAAAATTCCTAATATCATGGCCGAAGTCGCCACCTTTTTATTCTTACACCAACTTATATTTATTTTTTTAATGCAAAGGGTCGGTATACTGACTTAGAAATTTCTAGGGCCTCCAATCTGTCCAATTTATTTCCGTTGCCGCTAATATGTAAGAATTTGGCATCATCGATAGAAAAAATATGATTCTCACGGTGACAATGATTAGCCATTTCAGAATAAATTAGAGGATTTGTTAAGGCAGATTGGTGCTCACGAAATCTCTTTTCAAAAGATCTTCCTGTCTTTCCTATATATAAATTATCACAGTCAGCACATAAAAGTTTATACACACCACTGTTGCTAAGTATTCCATTTTTGCCTTTCCCATTAAATAAGAGTTTCCGGAGATTAAAGTTAGTGTAAAAAGCTGGCTTTATGTGACTTGGAATATTTTTGGTTATTTCATTTGATATATTTTTTATAAATAGGACTTTGCTCCATTTATAGGTATGCTTATAGGTGTCGTTAAATATATAATCTTTTATAAGTTTCTTTTTTGTTTTGTTAAATAATTGTTAAATAATTATTATTAAGAAATCTGTGATAAGTAGATACGATCTTAAGAAATGAAAACTTATGTTTGTAATGTTGCTATTCATTCCAAGTCACACTCAAAGTGTTTCTGTCGTCATGAAACATATCTCGAAAATTCTCAGCTCATGAAGCCTTATCAAGGTTTCTATGTAGGCGTTGATGTTCTAAGTTTAGCAATTTAAGCAGAACTTTAAAGAAGACAATACGCAACGAACGTGATTTGTTCAGAATTCGACTAAAATTCACATAGTATTTTAACGTGTTCCTCGCGGGAAGCACAAACGCCTGTGATCTGATCTGTAGCATTCCTTTGTGTATTTTACGTAATGTTTAGTTTATCTCCTTTATTTAATGAGTCTCCTTAAGAGTAATGACTATTATTTATTATCAGAAAATTACTTGAATGTCATGTTTACTTGGTGGTGTAATCAAATATCAGTGGTTCTAAACAAAATACGCGTTTATACTTAGAAATTAAAAAACGCCGTAATTGTGCCGCGCACAGGATTCGTGGAATTTGATTTTTAACGCGGTGTACAGGTTAATTTTCATTTTTTAAATACTTTATCATTTGACACAAAAAATGTTTTGTTCTTGCCATAGAGAATTCAACAAAAGCTCCAACAGATAAACTAATCTATAAGCCAAACAATGTACCCTCGCCTCTGTTGGTGACTGACAAATAAACACAGCCTCCCTTCATGATGTGCTTCAGTCAGCTAATTTTCATTTTCATTTAAAATATTCCATCCCTTCTCATTTATGAAAATTTGCTGTATCCGTTGTGATCCCTTTGTATAAGAAAATGTCGGAAAAACAATCGCAAATGTACGCTGAAACACATACATAAATAATAATAACTATATCTCTTGGTGTCTATCCATGGCTTTATCCTACTCAGTTTCTGCTGGACATGCTCGGGTATAACTCCTTGAGCGTAAGAAGAGATTTGCGTCTCCTGGTGTACGTTGTCAAACTCGTTCGAGGAGTTGTGAGCTGTCCAGCATTACTACAAAGATTAGCGTTAAATATTCCTAACAATTACATTACTCGTAGACTGCGCCGGCAAGAACTGTTCTCAATAACATACGCAAGAACGGGTCTTCCAGCCGCTATGCCTGTTGGAAGGGCCTTAACTCTTTTGAACGGGACTGTTTCGGATATTGACATATTTCATATCACATTATCAAAAGCAAAAGTAAATTTTCTTCTAAGATTGAGCGCGTTAGAAAGCACTCATCAACGTATTAAAGTGACTTTGAATATATGTGTATGTTTGTGTGTTTAAATGTATGCATATATATTATTTTTTATTTTATATTGTATAATTTTTTTTATTCTACATAATTTTTCTTTCCCACTAGATTGTACTGTATACAACAAAAAGGCTCGGTTAGAAGTGGGACCCACTAGATTGTACTGTATATAACAAAAGGCTCGGTTAGAAGTGAGACCCACTAGATTGTACTGTGTACAATAAAAAGGCTCGGTTAGAAGTGAGCCCCACTAGATTGTACTGTGTACAACAAAAAGGCTCGGTTAGAAGTGAGCCCCACTAGATTGTACTGTGTACAACAAAAAGGCTCGGTTAGAAGTGAGCCCCACTAGATTGTACTGTGTACAACAAAAAGGCTCGGTTAGAAGTGAGCCCCACTAGATTGTACTGTGTACAACAAAAAGGCTCGGTTAGAAGTGAGCCCCACTAGATTGTACTGTGTACAACAAAAAGGCTCGGTTAAAAGTGAGCCCCACTAGATTGTACTGTGTACAACAAAAAGGCTCGGCTAGAAAAGGCACCCACTAGATTGTACTGTGTACAACAAAAAGGCTCGGTTAGAAGTGGGACCCACTAGATTGTACTGTATATAACAAAAGGCTCGGTTAGAAGTGAGACTCACTAAATTGTACTGTATACAACAAAAATATATGTAAATAAAATAAAATGAAATTGTAAATCACCAATGGGATCAAATATTTGACACATAAACTGCTTAAAAACTTCATTTCTCCGGAATCAATAAGAATAGGTTTCCTCTATTTTTCAGTCTCGAGCTTTTTAATAAACGACTCGCATTTCAATCGAGCACAACTCGGATATTATCTGAGCTCTAAAACAAAGGGATTCGATTAAATTTAAGCATTAGAATGGAGATTTATTAAAGAGATACTACGCAAAGCAAAGAGAAACAGGCTTTTTACTGCTGACTTCGGATGTTGAATTTATTAAACCAATAAATATTTATCTCGGTGGCTTCTGGCCTTAATAGAAGAGGAGGCAGCAATTACACTTCTGTGGAGTGAGAAGGGTTGACAGGGAGAAACACTTTAAATGAATTCAAATAATCGCTAAGGGTGACCTTAGGACATGTTTATACTATTAGGATAGTTAATTATTAATCCAGGATTAACTCGTATAATTCGTCTTTATGTCAGGAACTTGACTCTTTTTATTCGTCTGGTACTCCTTAATACATTAGAATTGATCATTTAGTCATATTGAAGAACTTGACCAAGAAACAACATTGTCTATATCTTCTTCTTCCTCTTGGTTTAGGTCGCATGACCTATTTGTGACGGTGGGCTGTCCTGGGATGATGATGTCCAGCTGTCCTTTCACCTTTTCGGTGGCCTTCCTGGTAATCTCCTGCTGTTAGGGTTTTCAGTCTTAGCGATTTTTGTCAGTCTTATATCCTCCATGCGGTCCACATGATCACTCCAGAAGCGCCTTCCGCTTCTTCCCCACCTCACTATGTCTTCAATACCACATACTGACCTTATCGTCTCATTTCTGATTCGATCTCCAAGTGCCAGAAGAGCCTGCGATTGAGCGTAGGGTTCTCATTTCTGCCACTATGAGAAGGTTTTTTGTCCTGTTGATATCAGCTCTCGCTTCTATCCCATATGTCATGATGGGGCGGATGCATGTCTTATATATCCTGACCTTACTTTCAGTTAGCATGTGTTTGTTTCTCCATATAGTGTCCCGCAGGCAGCCAGCCGAAGCTGTCGCTTTATTACCATAGTCTGTGCTCGTACTTCACTATATAGGTCCCTGTTGCTGGAGATCTCTACACCTAGGTAAGTGAATCGCATGACTTGCTCGATGGGTACGTTATCGATAATCAGTTTGCATCTGAGTGGCTCTTTTGATATTGTCTATATAATTATTATAAATATAAAATGGACAATTCATATAGCGCCGCGTATACAGTAGAATTTCATTAAAGGCGCTCTCCTCACTGAAGATTCTAGCACATTTTTTTTTTTTTTATTTTTTTTTTATTATTACACATGACAAGAAATATACACAATTTGAGAAAAAACAACAGGTAATTTGATTTGGACATATAATTTTAATGGATCTGGGTTTGTTGCCTTTCATTTGTCGTATCCCCAGTAAACTAGGCTTTTGCCTGTATCTCACTGAGGATATTTAGCATGAAAAAATAAATCGATACTTCTTTCCGATTTTTGATAACACAAAAAACCCCGTTGCACGCTCTCATCAACCTGACAAACAGTGACACTTAACTAAAACTGGAAACATCTTGCGAAACTCAACTCCTCACACATTATCGCTCCAGAAAGACCAAAAATATTCATCCCACAATATACTGCACACAATCATAAGAATAAAAATCAAAACAAATTCAAAACAAAAAAAAAAGAAGAAAAAAAAGAAAAACACACAGATACACAAACACAAAAACAACCAAAATTAAAACAACAATAAGAGACCCACACTCACGAGCTCACATAAATCCTTTCCACTCGTCACTCATCATTATTATCGATATATTAATACAGTGTATCGAACGTATGCGTCACAATAAAATGTAATTGTTTTCTTGTTGTTTATGTTAGCAGAATATTGGTATTTTGATGTATAAATTTTTGGTTATATTTTTTTATGTTATTTGGTATTTTTCGATTTTTGTACGTATATTTTATGTTTGTTGGGGGTCCGCGCTGTCTCGCGACCGTAACGGAAATGTGACTTATGCACGGCGATCGCGAGAGTGTATCGCGAGTCTGCCGGCCTATGCATGCGCAAAACTTGCGAAAATTGTGATATTTCGCGAGTTGTGACGGCTTGCACGGGCGAAAACAGGCGTTTGCGATGAGCGATCGGCCGCACATAATATGCGCCAAACGCCTTGGAAAATACTTTCTTAGTTCACTCTGTCTACTGCCTTTTACTTGCGACCATCTACTACCTGCCTAAGAGGAATCTCTTCTACTTCTCAGCGATCTGCTACGTTTCAACGTCAGCTGAATTCATCGAGCATATAACAGAAGCCTTTCACCTATTGCTACAGTGCCGTACATACCTGTGTTGTACATACAGTTAAAAAAATTATAAAATAACTTGAATGTAGTAGCTACCGCCATTACATATAGTATTTTTCTCAGCATTTCTATATGTTTAGAAAAATATATTTGGTAAGAAAAGCGCAGAAAGCTCCCTAAGAATGACGAACTACAAAGACACCTTTTCAATTTTTTCGATAGGTGATAGTAATACATTCCGATTTTG
>CATKWJ010001021.1:52046-93311 GCA_949825065.1 Odontocerum albicorne
ACTTTGACCTTTTATAATAATATATATTAAGCACGTTTAGAGGTAGCAACTTTTTTTTTTATAACGAAATTTATCCCTGAAATACGAGACTACCTTCAGGACAACATATTACTTTTCTGAAAAGAAGGCTCGTTTTACGTGCCAGTTAACTAACGGAAGTCAAATTCCACCGACTGCGTTTAAAAGGTGAACGTGTAAATGCTGAAATGATCCAAACCACATTTTTTTTTAAATAATCAAGACACTGTGTTGTTATTTTAATGTGCTTGTGTGTTTAGCAGAATGGTTCTTATTGGAAGAGATGATGATGGTTGTTGATAAATAAATAAAACACGTTAGATCGCAATGCGGAAAAAGAGTGAATAGTTTATTTTAATAGTAACGTAGGTACTTATAACATTTTAGAATGGGCGCGGGAGTGCGCTCGCGATATGCTTCTGTCTCGCTTCTGTGAATGCAGAAATGGTCAATTGTAGTATGTAGGTAACAATCTATTTACGGAACCGGCGAGACAGCGTGGTGCGTTCTCTCTCTAGTATGTAGTGCGGTCCGCTCGGCTACGGGATGACTGGCCGGCGGGTGATCTTTGGACTTGAATAGCCAGCGTTTGAACTTTGGACTGTTTATTTAAATTTGTCGAGGAATGCGAAGGTCATCTCATCGGTCATTGACCGTATGTATTCGACAATATTCCGCGACGAACGCCACATGTGGAAAGATTTTTTTTGATGACACGAACTATTAAGTATGAATTTCATAGCCTTATTATTTTAATACAAAAATTAAGGTTTGATAAATATTGTACCCGTATCGTAGCTTTATTACGTAACTAGTCAAGCAACAGTCCATACAATTCGTGGAAAAAAACAGTGTTATAATTGTCATAGTATTATATTATTGCTGGCATATTTTTCGTACATAAAAAAATTAAGGTATACTTTGTCTTCGATCCTGTTATGAATTTTAGTTCGGAAATTCTAGGATGAGTCTGTGACAGCTCACAAATTTGCCCCAATACAACCTTATGTAATGTATTTACCTAAATAACTTGCTATTTATTTGAATTGAGGCTTATATTAAAGTTTATGAAGTTATTAAAGTTACTGAACATCGTTACAAAGCTGTATTGGGGCAAATTTGTGAGCTGTCACAGGACTCATCCTAGAATTTCCGAACTATAGTAAAATATTCAAAATAGCTTATATTGATCCCTTCTACGATCTCTTTTAATATGTCGCATAAAGTTACAATCACAATTTAAATTATCTAGTACATTTGCTAAATTACTCAAACATTGATAAAAGCAAATAACATCGTTTATAGAGTTCTGCATTTCGCACAGCTGAATTTTTTTTTTGTTTATCCACTTTGCACGGATTTCTCCTGTTATACAAAGAGGAGCTGCTTCTAGCGTTAGCTTATTCGTTAGGAAGAATATCAGCCGTTAGGAAGAATATTTATGTTATAATAGAAAATTACATTTTTATCCCCATCATCTCCATTAAGCCACGTCAATATTGGGCTAGGTAGAGACAACAAATCTCCACTTTATTATATTCTGATATCACGTATTATAATGGATTAGTCAAAAAGTTTTGAAAGCGACATCTATGGAGCAGTAGAAAAAACAAAATTTCTACGCCATTTTAATATTTCATCTTTCATAAGAACGTACTCAAAATTTCATTTCGATCTGTCAATTCATTCTTTGTTTACAAGCAATTTAAAGTTGACGTGTCAGTGTATTTTTTAACAATGGAAAAATCCGAATATCGTGCAGTGATTAAATTCTTTGTTTTGGAAGGTTTATCGGCTACTGAGATCCATGCAAAGGTGGTGAAAGTATTAAAGAAGTCTTCTCCTTCATTTCCAACTGTTCACCGATGGGTTTTGGAGTTTAAGCGTGGCGGTACAAGCGTTGAAGACGATCCACGCTCAGGACGTCCAAAAAGTGCATCAACACCAGAAATCATAGCGAAAATACAGGATATGGTTTTGGAAGATCATCGATCGACTGTGGATGTGATAGCTGACACCATAGGCATCTCACATGGAACAACATGGCATATTTTGACTGAAGTTTTGGGTTTCAAAAAACTGTGTGCACAATGGGTGCCGCATTTGCTAACAATGCAACAAAAACACGTTCGAATGCAACTTTCTGAGCAACATTTGGAGCAATTTCGAAAGGATAAAAAGGATTTTCTGCGTCGATTCATCACTATGGATGAGACTTGGGTCTACCACCATGATCCTGAATCAAAACAAGAGGCTAAGGAGTGGTGTGAACCAGGCACTTTGGCTCCGAAGCGAGTTCGTGTCCAGAATCATTAAATCATTCGACGTGGCCGAACCATTTAAAGCATTGCATTTTTTCAATCCGTTTTATTCCCTAATGTCATCATTTCTTATTCTGCCATGTATTATTTTTCCTCACATTCTTCGTAATTCTCTCATTTCCACATTACTCTTGTAGCTTCTTCACTATTCATATGTATTGTGAATCTTTCATCATTCGTTCTTACTACGTGATCGAACTATCTCAATGTTCTTTTCTTCATTTTAATAAATACCACATTTTCTTTCAATTCGCATTATTTCCTTACTTTGCAATTTTTTTAAACTAATTTACTGTGTGAGTTTTTTTGAGATTTGATACATGTTAACAGTACTCGTATATCGGTATTCAAATTTAACGATATCATTTCAACGAAAGGATATTTAAAACAAGTTTTTTCACGATTTAAAAAATGAATTATTATTCAGAATAAAACAAACTATTGTTTTTGAGGGAGAAAATAATTTTAATTTTAAACAAATTTTAAATTTTCGTGATATTCATTTTATTTCATTGCGAAAACCTCGTATTCTACTCCCACCCTGAAAAAGAGAGTTAATTGGTTTTTCAAAATACTTTTCAATATTCTTGTCTCATACGCCATTATATTTTCTGGGACAAAGAAACAAGATATTTAATATATACTAAAAGTTTTAGAAGAACATCAAGAATAATGAATATTCTACAATAGAATATTTATTCTTATATATACAAATTAGTTTTACGTTTTCTCCATACCCTATTTTTTTATTTGAATGGCACTCCTCAATATATCTGAATTGACTAAGGCCTCGGCCACACAGGTAGGAGCCTCGCTTGATGCTTAGAGCTATGCTGCGAGTTAGGCGACATATCCTAACGAACCAACGCACCGCTTACTATCGCAATGGCCACACTGCACGCTTCGCGTCACGTTGCATGACGATTAGTCACCGAGTGAATCTCCTAGCGAATAGACGTGATGGTTAATTTTATTGTGCCACCGTGATTTTACAAGATTGCGGAAGTTTTAATAAAAGGGGAGCCTTTGTGGAACTCATCGAGCAAATTATATGATACAAAAATGTACCAGTAATAAAATCACTTTGGAATGAAGTTGCACAGGAAGTAAATAAAGATGGTTAGTTGTAATGAAATTGGTTAGTATTGAGAGTGGCATCGTATGTTGACTCAACCACTTCCAACTGTCAAATGAATTTGTGCGTAGCACTTTGGTGTGGTTTTGGTTTGTAGTATACGAGTCACGTAAAACCTAGCTTAGCACCTAACGAAGCACTTTGGTGTGGCCTCGGCCTAAGCGATCTTGTAGAAGAGCGTGGTTGTGAGACAATATTATGTTCAGCCCCTGTAGTCGAGCGGTTAAGAACTACAACATTAAAAAAAGCGACACTCAGTTCGTCACTGTACAAGTTGAAAATACTATCGCACGTGGAAGGCAACAGCAGTCACATAATTCTAGCAAGAGCGAGTATTGTTACCAAACAAACTCTTTAATCATAATTTTTTTGGAAACCATCGGTAATCGAACCCGAAATCCCCTAGTCGAAGACCAGAATATTACTTACTAGACTACGGATTTCGTCAATAACTGAAAATAATTTATGGAAAATATACTCGTATTTATCTTCGATCCTATAGGGCGGGTATTATGATTGAGCTTTTGACGTTGCTGGTCTTGTGGGATGAAATCGTCTACCTCATAGGTTCTCAACCTTATTTTGCCCACCACTTTGAGAATATATTTTTTTTCTAAAGCCCCCCAATTTTTTTTACTTGCGAATGTGAAACAGCTATTGCCACGATTATATTTAAACGTGTAATATCATATACTATAGTCGTAAGATAGGATATGGTATGGTATGGCCCTAGCCTATTTCTGAGTTTAAAGAAGACTGTTTCAATGAGAACAATTGAAACGCATACTTAATTATATTGAAAAGTATTTTTATTAACATTCAAAAGACATTGAATTTATAACTTATCTAATAAGAAGGTTGAATTTGATGCATTTTAAGGAGTTTGTTAATATCAGGCTCGATTTTACTTAAAAAACAACCGTAAGTCACCGCGTCCAGTAACATGGAGCCGATTTCTCTTTTTAGTTACCAGTGTTGCTACAACATGCTATCAGATTTTTTTTTGTCTTTTTAAACTATATTATTTTAATCTGCCCACGCCCCGTGCCATCTCAACGCCCCCTAATTTTCTCTGGGTCTTCTACTGCCCCCCTGAAAGTCTCAAACGCCCAAAAGGGACGTTATCGCCCACGTTGAGAACCTATGGTCTATCTCTTAGTATTATAAATTTGGGTGGCGTGTGCAGCTTTAGGAATTTGAGACAATCCTTTTTTAGACAGTCTCATCAAAACTAATTATTATATGTGAACACTACACTCCATCTTAAGTCGAATATGTTACAATCACATATCGAAAGATGTACAAGGGTTTCTTTGTAGTTCGTTTTCCTTTGGAAAGCTTTCTGCCGTTTTCTTACCAAATATGTTTTTCGATAAGAGAACACTTTGAGACAGGCAATTATCGATGCAATTGAAACATTAGTCGAAAAAACGAACGTTAACTAAAAATTCAGATCATCGATTCATTCAACATTATGCAATGCACTAAGTAATATGTATGACTGTTGCAATAGCAAATAAACGTGTTAAAATGACAAAAGAATACGCTGTTATGACTAAAATTAATTAAATGTAGAACAAAGGAATGAAAAACGACCAACAAAACAAAATACAGTGCAAATTGGAACGGGTGACGTACAGGACGACCAAGGAAAGTATGAATCTGTTATGTCAAGTGAATAATATTTTGAATGAATCAAATGTTAAAAGTCAGAAATATCGTAGGAGTGGAATGAAATATGTGGATGTAGATTAAGGGGGTACTTCTACTCTAGAAATTTGAAAAATTCTCAATATTTACGAAGTTATAGCTATAAATGAGGCAGCAATTACGCCGCACCGGAATGACTCAGACAATAATCTCAAAACTTTAAACGCGTTTTTCTCGAAACTACTTTTTTCAACCTGGTCGACATAAAATCTCAAGTTTTGTTCAACCGATTGCCTTCAAATTTGATATAAAACTTTAATAAATATTTTTATATCGTTCCTACCTTGGAAAATTTAAACCTATTTTTTAACTATTTAAAAAAAAAAAAGAACTGAAAAAAAGGGTAAAAAATTTAATTGCCACTTTACGATTTTTTTTTCTTTGGAACCAACTATAACGACACTATTTTTTATCAAGAAACTGTGTATGATTTTTATTTAGAATTTACAAAAGGGTTCCAATCATGTCGACCAGCTCATCCCCCTTTTTTTACACGATATAACAGCTGATAACATCTTGAATTTAGATTTTTTTTTTTCAAAAATTTGTTTGTACATTCTAAAATTATTAATAAACAAACTTTAAAAAAAATTAAAGCAAAAATTTGATTGGTTTCTTTTTTATTTAGCCTGAAAAAGCTTAAGCGAATTTGCGATAGGAATGTTTGGTACTCTCTTCTTTCTGCCTACCTCGAAAGGGAAAAGGCATGCTGGTATATATGTTTTATATGTACAGTCACGAGTTATTAATTATACAAATTGTTTATATAAGTGGAAATAAACCGCATTGTATGAAATCCAAACAAGCGTCATGTTTTGAAAATGAAGATGCGAAACTTAAAATACCTGCTTAATGTATACACGAGCCCATAATTGAAAACATTTACCAGCGAAGTGCACGTGTGTAACGCAAGCTCATAAAATAAGAAATATGAACGATAACTTTAATATTTATCGCGTTTGAGTCAGAGAACCATTGATGTTCAGTTCCGTACACCAGTGGTGTCTAAACTGTTTTAAACGCGCACTAAAAATAATAAATATGCAATCCCGATTTATATGTATACCGGCAGTTCCCAAACTATTTGAAACGTGCACCCCCATATTATAAAAATAATAAGCATGCACCCTAAATATATATTGTAGCTCATTTATTCAACGTATAGTAGTCCTGAACGTATCTGAACTGCTGATTCGGACAAACAGAAGAACGTGGCCGAGAGACAACATTGTGATTCACTGGAGTAGGTATGGAATTCGCTATTCGTCATTGCATGCGTTGGCAAGATCACAGTGCGCGGAGAGACTACAACACGTACACATTTCTAGCGCGTGAATAGATTAACTCTTCTGATAGTCGGGGACTTTTTTTGTTTTATTTTTTCGGTTAACATCGTAAATCGAACCTGAAACTCTCGGGAGAAAGTCAAACGTTGAATAAACTATTTGATTGAAGTCGTCAATAATGAAATTTGATACTTTAAATATGAAAAATTTAAAAGCATCATGACTTATTGTTAAGTTGTTGAGCTAGTGGTGTATTTTAATTACCTTGGGTCCACTCTATTAATAATCACAATGACTTATATGTGACGGCTGATTTGGATGTGAACGCATAATATTTAGTTCAACATTGTCAGCGTTTAGGAGGATGATGGCTGAATCGAGTGAAGAATAATCGTTTTATTTTATAGATGGCGGTATACAGTCATGTGACTACAATTCATCTGATCAGCCAATTCTATCGTGGTTTGAAGGGTATCTTCATGAATAATATGGTTTAAGCGGTCCTCATCGAAGTCCACTGGTCGTCCGGAACGCTCCATGTCTTTCAGGTCGAAATTACCGTATTTGAAACGCAAAAACCTCTCCTAGTCGGTCCATCTTATAAGAGATCTTCGCACGTAATTTGGCTTATGATGTTGACGGCAATTTTCATCTTCATAGTTGACTACGAACAAGTTCTGTAGGGAATGGCGAAATTGACTACGAACAAGCCCTGAAGATGAAACTGCAACGTTTTCGAAACATAAGTCATACCATGCGATACATCACTTTAGATTACCTTCTACGACTGACACGAAGAACCGCTAAAGCCTAAAAACATATTTAATTTCAATCGTGTTTTCACTGAAGAATGAAGAAACCATTTTATAAAATAATTGGGTACCAACGTGAATTGAATCCACAACCCCTGGTATGAAACACACGTTTCTTACCACCAAGGCTAGGGAGATTGTTACACATCTTCTCGTATAGCTCTCTTAGATTCTCATTACTGGGTACAACGATACTCTTCTTACGACCAAGGCTAGGGAGATTGTTACACATCTTCTCGTATAACTCTCTCAGATTCTCATTACTGGGTACAACGATACTTTTCTCATATTATACTCTTATTACTGGGTACAACGATACTTTTCTCATATTATACTCTTATTACTGGGTACAACGATACTTTTCTCATATTATACTCTTATTACTGGGTACAACGATACTTTTCTCATATTATACTCTCATTACTGGACACAACGATACTTTTCTCATATTATACTCTTATTACTGGGTACAACGATACTTTTCTCATATTATACTCTTATTACTGGGTACAACGATACTTTTCTCATATTATACTCTCATTACTGGGTACAACGATACTTTTCTCATATTATACTCTTATTACTGGGTACAGCGATACTTTTCTCATATTATACTCTTATTACTGGGTACAACGATACTTTTCTCATATTATTCTCATTACTGGGTACAACGATACTTTTCTCATATTATACTCTTCTCATATTATAAAAAAACATCGTTGATTACAGCGTATAGAATTTCTTATCTTAACCATTTTATTGAAATATTTCCCATTTATATTCTGAAACGTTCAGTATTTTACCACGAATCTAAGCACAATTTTTCAAATGCTTTTACATTCCTATATTTTTTAACTACTTATTAAGAATTTACTTTCGTTCGCTTATAATCTAAATAGCAATTTATAATATATTTCAAAATCTTGAACGATTTTGATTTCTTGGAAAAATCCTTCTTAGACAGATTGAAATGTATTCATGGGAATAAAAATTGCCCATTTTTGGTTTGTTTACCCTTAAAAATCGTTCAGCATTTAAATGAGAGTGATTCAATAGATAGGTTGGTTTGATGTTACATTCCTTTACTGTCTCTAAAATATACATTTTTATTAAATCACCTGGAATCATTTGCGTGCAAGTGTTGAATTCGCTCAGCCCTTGGTGTGCTTTGGAAGGCGACTAGAGGGATTTTGTTTATAGTCAGTAATATAACGTGTTTCATTCCTGATTTTTTCTCACCTCTCCACCATCCCTTGCTTTTCCTTTGATTGATGATATCTCACTTTGTATGAAAAGGAATGTTCGGGTGATTTTCCGTATTTGTTTGGGTTTATGGGCGTATGCTCACGTATGCGTTCATGAATTTCGTGGGGATGGATATTTTATTTATTTATTTAACATTTTTATTGCAAATACAATCTGGCGGGCTTATTGCCAGGCGGCAATCTCTTACAACCAACCAGACAAAAGTAAATGAAGCAAGTTACGTGGTCGCATAAATCATTCAAATGAATATCCATCCCCACGAAATCCATAAACATATACGTGAGCATATGTCCACGAACCCCACAAAGACGGACAATCATCCGAACATTCTTTTTCATATAAAGTGAGATATCATCAATCAAAAGGAAAGGAAGGGATGGTGGAGAAGAAAGGAAAAGAAAAATCAGGAATGAAACACGTTATTTTACTGACTTGAAATTAAGTAGTTTTTCAGTCGCTTCTTAAAGCATGCCAAGGACGGAGCGAGTCTTATATTGGTTTGTAACTGATTCCAGTGTCTCACTGCATGGACAGTAAATGACGACGTAAAGAAAGAGGAGCGGTGAACTGGAAAGGCCAATAAACAATCTCTGTTTGAGCGTAGCGCTAATCCATGATTGGAAAGACGTTGAAAATTCTCGGCGAGATAAGAGGGGGCGGCGGGACAGTTAAGGATATTATACAAAACCGACATTATGTGAATTTGGCGTCTATTTTTAACATTCAACAAGTTGAATGCCTTCTGGTATGAAGTTATATGATCGTACTTACGTAGGTTGAAAATGAATCTTAGGCACACATGTTGAAGATGGATAGTCATTTGAATGTTTTTGGGACCATATAAATTTATTTACTTTTATCTGGTTGGTTGGAAGAGATTTCCGCTTGGCAATAAATTCGCTAGATTGTATTTGCAATAAAAGTGTTAAATAAATAAAACACCTGTCTTCCTTGGAGTTAAAAGTTTGGTTTCATTTAATGATTTGATCAGGTTTTTTTTAATGATTCCAGCCTGTTGTTTACTAAACGTATTTTTAACATTTTGCTACATGGCAATATACCCACCAGGTTATAATGTTAACAGCAAAAGAGTAATACAATTCAAAAAATAAACATAACAATAAACAAGGTCCGAATAAGTAACCAGCTACAGAGCATAATCTCATAAACATTAAATCAATGGGTTTAACAGTGTATTTACTAACTTCATCAGTTACAATTTATTTCTCCAGTCAAACACATCGATAACCTTCAGGTCGAAATCGATTTATGCAATGGCTGTCCTCAAAAGACTTTTGATCGGTCTGAAATATAAAGACGTTTGTCCTAGTGGTGAATTCTGCACGATAAAGCAGCCATAAAAATATTATATGTTCCACGTTCCACTTTCTGGCATTAACGAGCGCAATATTATTACACTGTATCCAACTCGAGTGCAAATATTTATGACATTCTCAACAAAATACGAGTATGTACTTCAAAAATCACGATGAAAATCAAAGTATTTTCTCCCATTTCACTATCACGATAGTACGACACTATCTTATTTAATTGAATTACACTTTTATAAATATTTATTTTGTAATGTTTTTTTAATATATCAATAATAGTGGGTTTGAGTGCCAAGTTATAGCGCACTTGAAGAGAGTGTGCTCTGTAAACGGTGCTGTAGAAGGAATATTTTTATTTATGAAGTGAAAATCGTAAAGGCGCGGTAGGGTACATTGGACTGAACGTCACGAAAAGTGAAACGGTGTATTATATTATTATTTTATTATTATTAAATTATTATTTAATTTTATAAAATATTTTATTTTTTAATAAATTATTATTAATTATTTTAATAATAATAATTATTTATTATTATTAATAATTAATAATATTATTAAGTATATGATACTATTATTAAAATTATTATTTATTATAAAAAAATTAAAAAAATGTTATATATTATTTTTATCATATATTAATATATTTATTAATTATTCAATTTATTTTATATTAAATTATTTCATTTTATTCAATATTAATTTTAATAAATAATTTATATTTAATATATAATTATTATAATATATATTATATATATGTTATTATTGTATAATATTATTATTATATTATAATGAATTATAATATAATTAATTAATAATATTATATAATATAATAATATTATTAATAATATATACTGAATACAAATAATGTAATAATAAATAAATAATTATTTAAAAATGATGAATTTAATAGTTCATAATAACATAAAAATAATAATATATTTAATATTAAAAAATATAAATTTAATATTATTGTATTAAGTGTATTAGATTATTATTTATTATTATTATTATTATTATTAAGTATTAAAATTTTAATTATTTATTATTGAAAATAAAATAAAATATTTTTTTGAATTAAATTCCACATAACCATTTCTTATTTAATTAAGAGAGATTTTCTTGAATTAAATTCCACATAACCATTTCCTTATCCTAAAAAAAAAACTGTTAACAAATGGAAAAAAAGCAATGCATAAAATCAACTTTTCCTATGAGCTAAGAAGTTTCACTCTACCGCGAGAGAGTCTCACGCATCTGTTTTTTTTTTTTATTATTATTATTATGTTGCGTTTGTGCAATGAATGAATTAAATAGAAATAAAGCATAAAAATAATTATTTCTGTATACGACTTTAGTACGGTTGATAGTTCTAACGCCACAAATCGAATTCTCAAGTCATAAAACTGATGACATTTACCAAACGATTCCATTACACGTCTTTCAAACATTTTCTTTTACGACCTGAACTCGTGCCAACGTGTGTTACAGCAATGTAAACGTGAAACTGGAAGGCATTAAAATGTGAGCGTGTGCACCTTATGGCTATGTATTCATTAGCTGGAAACTCGAGGGGTAATAGAGCTGGTCCGTGCAGAATGGAACTTAGCTCTTATAGTCAAGTTATGGGCGATTTACTTAAAATCATTTCCGACTTGCAAATTTTCTTCTTCGTTTCTTATCTCAAATATGATAATGTGTTTTTAAGTATCGCCCATTAGTTTACACGACATTTATATTGAAAGTTCGTTTATTGTTGATATTAGAAAATATTGTGTATGGTCTCGTCTTTATATGGTATAAAGATTACGCCCTCTATTCTTTAGGTCGCACAGTAACGCACTGGACTTCCGTGCGGAAGATTGTCGGTTCGAATACCGCGCTGTGCTACTTCCCTTGAATAACACACGTATTTTTTCCACCTCGGCGGTATAAGAATACCTTTGATTTCGGTCATATCTATTCTTTAAAAAAAAAAGAGGGGGGAAAACATGCCAGTCTCTGATCGTTTCACTTCAGGTGTGCTATCGGATCCAGTACAACGGTGTAGTTGGTGAGTTTGCTGGTGTGCAGCGGTTCACTCACTTAAACAGATGCGTGAGACTCTCGCACGATAGAAATTAAACTTCTTAGCTCCTAGGAAAAGTTGATTTTATGCATTGCTTTTTTTCATTTGTTAACGTTTTTTTTTTAGGATTAGGAAATGGTTATGTGGATTTTAATTCAAGAAAATCTATCTTAATTAAATATTGGGTGTTAACATAAGTTGTGTCCTTTTTTTTTCAAATTAAAAATAAACACCAAAAGTAAAATAAAACGAAGTCCACTTGTCGTCCGGAACGCTCCATGTCTTTCAGGTCGAAATTGCCGTCTTTGAAACCCAAAAACCATTGACGAGCTGTCCTTTCATTCATAGCATCTTCACCGTACACTTCGCAAATATCGCGAGCAGCTTTGGCAGCTTTATTCCCTCGATTGAACACGAACAGAAGGAGATGTCGAAAACGCTCACTTTCGTCTACTTGCCATTCCATTTTGAAGGCTTGTAATCGAATAAAATAATATATGTAACGTAAAAACAAACACAATATCTTGTAGAGCAGAAAATTATCTTTCGAATGGCGTATAATCTCTACCACTTTGTTTTACTTTAGGTGCTCATTTTTAATTTGAAAAAAAAAACGGACACAACTTATGTTAACACCTCATAAATAAATATTATTTCTTTTATTTTTAATAATAAATAATAATAATAAATAATAATTTTAATAATAATATAATACACTTAATAATTTTACATTTATATTTTTTAATATTTCATAAATTAATATTTTTATGTTGTTATTAAATTAATTATTTAAAAAAATATTTAATTACTTGTTCATTATTTTTATTATATTATTAATAATATATTATTTATTACATTATGTACACTATTATTAATTAATTATATTATAATTAATATATATTATTATAATTATGTATTACATATAAATTGTCTATTCAATAAATATTAAAATAAATATGAAATAAAATAAAATAATTTAATATAAAATAAAATTGATAATTATTTAATATATTAATATAACAAAAAATATTTATTTTTTATGTTTAATAATAATAATTTTAATACGCTTAATAATATTAATTATTATTAATAATAAATAATTATTTATATTAAAATAATAAATAATAATTTATTAAATAATATATTTAATGATAATAACTAATAATTTAATAATAATAAAATAATAATGTAATACACCGTTTCATTTTTCGTGACGTTCAGGCCAATTTGCCCTACCGCGCCTATAGAAGTTTCACTTAAAAAAAAACAAATACCACGACACAGTTTCACTTTCCAACTAAATTGACATTGTAACGAGGCCTAGCAACGACGACAACGCA
The DNA here is from genome assembly GCA_949825065.1 of Odontocerum albicorne. Taxonomy (NCBI): domain Eukaryota; kingdom Metazoa; phylum Arthropoda; class Insecta; order Trichoptera; family Odontoceridae; genus Odontocerum; species Odontocerum albicorne. The sequence continues at coordinate 65,331 of CATKWJ010001021.1, forward strand.
CTCTAGTTGATTTCTTATTTTCAAGTTAATGTTGTTCAAATGTAATAAAAAAATGATCAATCAAAATTGTATCAAAATTTGTAATTTATTTTTATCAAACACTGTTTATTCCACTTTTTTGTAACGGTATAACCCTACCGGTTTCAAGGCTTTCGCCTCATCTTCAGGGAAACACAAACAAAACTAAATGCTGTTCGAACTGGTACCGATATACACGCTTCAATGGTTGGGGCTGAGGAGTGAGGGGGGCATGGGACGATTTCGGCCAAGAGCGGAGAGATTTTTGGGATATAACTGTTCAACAGATGTTCGGATCGATGTACTGACTTAGAAATTTCTAGGGCCTCTAATCTGTCCAATTTATTTCCGTTACTACTGATATGTAAGAATTTGGCATCATCGATAGAAAAAAGTATGGTTTTCATGGTGACAATGATTAGCCATTTTAGAATAAATTAGTGGATTTGTTAAGGCGGATTTGTGTTCACGAAATCTCTTTTCAAAAGATCTTCCTGTATTTCCTATATAGAAATTATCACAGTCAGCACATAAAAGTTTATACAAACCACTGTTGCTAAGTATTCCATTTTTGCCTTTCCCATTAAATAAGAGTTTCCGGAGATTAAAATTAGTGTAAAAAGCTGGCTTTATGTGAATTGGAATATTTTTGGTTATTTCGTATGATATGTTTTTTATAAATAGGACTTTGCTCCATTTATAGGTATGCGTATAGGTGTCGTTAAATATATAATATTTTATAAGTTTCTTTTTTGTTTTGTCCGAACATCTGTTGAACAGTTATATCCCAAAAATCTCTCCACTATTGGCCGAAATCGTCCCATGCCTCCCTCACCCCTCAGCCCTCAACCGTTGAATCGTGTATATCGGTACCAGTTCGAACAGCATTTTGTCTTGTTTGTGCTCCCCTGAAGATGAGGTGAAAGTCTTGAAACCGGTAGGGTTATACCGTCACAAAAAAGGGAAATAAACAGTGTTTGTTAAAAAACAATTTAGATACATACTTGCAAAAAAAGCATAGCACTAAAACGGTTAAGGTAATGTTTCATCAACGTACAAAGCAAATAATGTATTTTTTTTAATAATCGGTCACGGCCCTGGTGTGTTCTATTTGACATTAACCATAATCTAGCAAGAGGCTGCAAATAATGGCATTTTCGGAAAAGCTGGCGCTGTCGTACGAGGAACTGCGGACGGCGAGTGGAGAAAAATCCCTCGAGTGTCTGGTCTCTGCTCATTAGTAGGACCAGACCTCAGGTCAACCGCTCTGCAGGTGGCAGAAATGTGAAAATAGAGGATAAGGGCTGGTACTCAAAAGGTAATCTCGGATAATATCAAAGGAGATTCGATTTCAAGTGTATTGGGTTAAAATATTTTTTTGAGCTACTTTTGTCGGTTTCTTTATCGTTTGATTTATGTATTTTCGATTTAAACTTATTTGGGCAACTAAATGCGAGGACTTAAACAGCCCTACATTATAATTCAAATGATTAAATATACAAATAAACCAGATAGGCCTTAAGTGTGGTGCCTTTATACGATAATTTCTAAATTAATAAACCCATATTTTTTTCAAATAAAAAATGTCGAGATACGTTGAGCTTTATTTAACTCATTTCACATTAATAAAAGGCCAAATCAATACTCAGATCGTTATTTATTCACTAAATCTTTTATGTCACGTTTAAAAGTGTAAACGTTTCAAATGCAAAATTTATCTGATAAAAATGCAATCTATAAAGTAAACCACATTTTTATGAGGCTATAATTTATATATTAATGGAAAGTGCTATAAAAATTATTGATTTATTTGGCACAACCTTACATAACATAAAAATATAATTGTGGGTTTATTCCTTTATGGTAAATTATTCCAAACAACCAGATAAGAGTCACATATTTTTTGCCAAATAACGATGGCAAGTTAACAACGTTTTTTTTGTCTAGCACAAAAAATATATAAACATTTAATCTTTCCCTTCCTGTGCTAAAAAAATCCGCGCGTTCCGGAGCTGTGTATTCAATACACATCAATACACATGTAAAAATGAGCGATTAAAAATCGGAAAAATAAGAATTTTCATAGCCAATCGCATAAATTAATTAAATTTGAAGTCAAAAGTGGTAATAATTGAAATTTAATTGCTGAAAACATGAAAAAAACATCGGACGACGTTCACAAAACGGGCGAAGCGACCACCTCAAATGGATGCCCGCGAGCTACTGAAGCGAGAGAAGCGAGCGAACTGAGATTCTATTTCTTGCGTTCCCATATATTGAAGTAGAGTGAGAGTGATACGTGAATAGCGTCGCTTCCTCAACCATAGCGGTTTTTTAGAATTATTATACCTACGTCACACACTGGCACACCTTTGATTGTATTGGTGAATTTATTCTCGATTTTCACAAAATATCTCTGATGTGGCCGATAATTGCTAATTATTATTAATATTTTATTACGGAGGAATACCTAACATTTTAACCCAGTATTTATTATATTTATAGAGATATTAAAGTTTTTAGAAGCAGTGTGTACTAGTTACACATCACAGGGAAGGAAGGGTTAATAAAAACAAATAACAGAAATTAAATAAATGACAATTATTGTAATTTATTTTTATCAAACACTGTTTATTCCACTTTTTTTGTGACGGTATAACCCTACCGATTTCAAGGCTTTCACCTCATCTTCATGGGAGCACAAACAAGACTAAATGCTGTTCGAACTGGTACCAATATACACGCTTCAACGGTTGGGGGCTGAGGGGTGAGGGAGGCATGGGACGATTTCGGCCAAGAGCGGAGAGATTTTTGGGATATAACTGTTCAACAGATGTTCGGATCGATGTACTGGCTTAGAAATTTCTAGGGCCTCTAATCTGTCCAATTTATTTCCGTTACTACTGATATGTAAGAATTTGGCATCATCATCCTATATAGAAATTATCACAGTCAGCACATAAAAGTTTATACACAGCACTGTTGCTAAGTATTCCATTTTTACCTTTCCCATTAAATAAGAGTTTCCGGAGTTTGAAATTAGTGTAAAAAGCTGGCTTTATATGACTTGGAATATTTTTGGTTATTTCGTATGATATGACAATTAATATTGGAAACCTTAGCATTAAATGCGACTCGCATTTATTGTTTTTTTCTTTCTAATGTCTATATTTGGTTGTGTGTAACCAAGAGACGTTGTAACCTTACTACAGCATTTGGCACAAAATATGTAACTGGTATCTGGTTGTTTGAAAAAGTTTGCCAAAAAGCAAGAAACCCGCAATTATACAAGGAAGAGCCAAATAAATCAATAACTTTTATAGCACTTTTTGCTTATAATTTATCACCGCATTAACATTTCGTTTACTTTATAGATTGCATTTTTGTTGGAGAAACTTTGTATTTGAAATATTTACGATAAGCGAAATAAAAAAATATATATCATATCGCATGTTGAGAATCATAATGGCGAAACTCCGAAAAATCGATTTTCTAGTTAAGATTACCTAATCGCATTAAAAATTACTCCTTTTTTACGCGCATAAGTGGCGAAATTATACTATATTTCAACTCCTTGCCGCTTCAAGGAGTTGAAGCGGCAAGGAGTTGAAATATACTTTCGCAACTTATGCACGTAACAAAGGAGTCATTTTAAGGCAATTTGGCAGTCTCTTAACTCGAAGATCGATTTTTTGGAGTTTCGGCACTATGATTCTCAACAGGCGATATGTACGTAAATTGGCATGTTAATGACACAAAAAAAAATTGTACATAAATAATGGTCTGAGTGTTGGTTTGGACTTTTATTAATGTGAAATTAGTAAAATAAAACTCAATTTATCTTGACATTTATTAAAAAATAATGCGTTTATTAGAAGAAGCAAAAAATTAAAACAAGCTTTAATACTTAATTATCTGTAAAAAGTATCGCTTTGGGGCACATCTGAGTTATTGAGTGACGCATTGAATTGGTTTAATGCTTTTAGGAACAAATATACATATATCTAGGGAATGTTTATTTATTTATTTAACACTTTTATTGCAAATACAATCTGCCGGGCTTATTGCCAGGCGGCAATCTCTTCCAACTAACCAGACAAAAGTAAATAAAGCAAGTTACGTGGTCGCATAAATCATTCAAATGACTATCCATCCCCACGAAATCCATAAACCTATACGTGAGCACATGCCCACGAACCCAACAAAGACGGACAATTACCTGAACATTCTTTTTCATATAAAATGAGATATCATCAATCAAAAGGAAAGGAAGGGAGGGTGGAGAGGAAAGGAAAATAAAAATCAGGAATGAAACACGTTATTTTACTGACTAGAAATTAAGAGGTTTTTCAGTCGCTTCTTAAAGCATGCCAAGCCAAGGACGGAGCGAGTCTTATATTGGTTTGTAACTAATTCCAGAGTCTCACTGCATGGACAGAAAAGAACGACGTAAATAAAGAGAAGCGGTGAACTGGAAAGGCCAATAAACAATCTCTGTTTGAGCGTAGCGCTAATCCATGATTGGAAAGACGCTGAAAATTCTCGGACGGCGGGACAGTTAAGGATATTATACAATAGAGACAGTATGTAAATTTGGCGTCTATTTCTAACATTCAACCAGTTCAATGCCTTCTGGTATGAAGTTATATGATCGTACTTACGTAGGTTGAAAATGAATCTTGGACACATTTTGAAAACGCTGTAATTTGTACAACTGTTCCTCTATAACATCCAAGTAACATACGTCCGCATAGTCCAGAATCGGAAAGAGCAGAGATTGTACGAGTAAAATTTTGGTTTTTGTTGGAAGGAATCTTTGCAACACTTTAAGGGAATGAAGGCTGAAAAAGATCCTTCGGCTTACCTCATTTATTTGATCTCGCCATGAGAGTATTATCTATTAGCACTCCTTCTTATGTTCTGCTTGCAAGCAATTTATTCGCAATATTTATAATTATTTAATTATTGATGATTTTTCATTCATGATAGTATCATGAACTTGATGGAAAAAGTTTCAAAGGCTTTGAAAAAATAAACGGTGGTAAGTACGAGTATATTGAAAAGCTGGGTTGTTGGGTATCTTTGAATATCCTCTTTCCCTCGCAAAATTTAGGGGTATTTTTCGCACATAATCGGCTCTAGATCATCCCATTGTTCCGTTTTTCCCAACTTTGGAAAGGTATTGGCCGAGTGTGGTGAGGATTCGTCCATTTATGTTATATAAAAATAAAAGGCCTAAACCAAAAGGGATATTTTCACCCTTAAGGACCTTGATAAAAAAAAACCATTGTTTGGACATAATTATGTAAATATGGCTCAACGTACATTTTCCCTGTTGTGAGATAACTAACACTGTGTATGTTATACCTCGACGGAAGAAACACAAATCCGAACTGAGATTCTATTTCTTGCGTTCCCATATACCGAAGTAGAGTGAGAGTGAGACGCGAATAGCGTTGTTCCTCACCCATAGCGGCTTTTTAGAATGAATATACCTATGTCACACACTGGCACACGTTTGATTGTATTGGTGAATTTATTCCCGATTTTGACAAAATATATCTGATGTGGCCGATAAGTGCTAATTATTATTAATATTATTTTTTCATTCAATGCGTAAATGTATTACGGAGGAATACCTAAAATCTGAACCTGGTATTTATTATATTTATAGAGATATTAAAGTGTTTAGAAGCAATGTGTACTAGTTACACATCACATGACAGAAAGGGTTAAAAATATTTGTGAGTTCCTAAATATTATATTGTATTATTGATAATCTTGGAATTGATAAACAATGCGTCAAAAAATAATGATATTCTCTTCTGAAGAATCTTGAATATTTCATAATGTACTGTGTTAACGCTTTAGGAAAATTTTTTGCTTGACAGCAATGTTAATTTGCGGAGAAAATATAAATCTTGGAACTCCGATAGCCCGGAGCGAGGGAATATTCGTGGGATCAAAGCTGAGGTCAAACCACAGAGACAAGTTATTTGACGGACCTTGCGAAAGGGTGAAATGGAAGGGATTAGTTTGGAAGTCTGGAAAGGAAAGGTGGATTAGAGTGATTGCTCGAGTTGTTTCTTATTAATGTCTGATAAAAATAACTTTTATTGAAAACCAGAAAATACAGAGAATAAAAATTGTAGAAATGAAATGGGGTAGAAAAGTTAATGCGATATACTCGTATGTATGAATAATGCGATATACTCGTATGTATGAATAATGCGATATACTCGTATGTATGAATAATGCGATATACTCGTATGTATGAATAATGCGATATACTCGTATGTATGAATAATGCGATATACTCGTATGTATGAATAATGCGATATACTCGTATGTATGAATAATGCGATATACTCGTATGTATGAATAATGCGATATACTCGTATGTATGAATAATGCGATATACTCGTATGTATGAATAATGCAATATACTCGTATGTATGAATAATGCGATATACTCGTATGTATGAATAATGAAAGATTAAAGCAAGTTGACAAATTATGCTATTTAGGTAGTCTTTTCTCGGATGATGGAATTGTTTCGAGAGATATCAAAGGGCGTGTAAGGATAGGAAATAAAGTTAGTGGGGCACTAAAACATATATACTCGAACCGGACAGTATGAAAATCTGCTAAGATGATAGTCCACAATAGTTTTTTGGTGCCAGTTTTAATGAATAGAAGTGAAATGTGGACTTTTAACAATACTGAAAATAGCTGAATAAATATTGAAAATATGTGTGCAATTAAAAAAATATATGGGGTGACAATGTTTGACAGAATACGAAATGAAATCATTAAGGATAAGTGCGAATTTAAGGCTGATGTGTTCAGTACGATGAAGAAGATCACTCTGAGATGATTTGGGCACGTGGACCAAACGAATGAATAAAAACTTGCAAAACAAATAAACAGTGCAAATGTGAATGACAGGCGTGGTAGAGGAAAATCAGGGAAAGTATGGTTGGATCAAGTGTATATTTTGAAATAAGGAAATTTTAAAAGTCAGATTATTCATAGGAGTTGTATGAAACTATGTATAAATGTAGAAGAGGCGAAATATGTGGGTGGGGATAGGAAACTATGGATGGCGCCTTCTCATCTCTGATTACCCTGACAGGGAGACAACATGATGGTGTATATGTATGTAACATTAAGTCATGTATCTCAGTAAAGTAAAGCTCTTAGCTTTTACGTGTTTTTTTCAAACAAATTATTGATTATTTTACTTACTTGATCGTAAAACTTATTTGATCCTGTAACGAGATATTTTTAGCGTTCTTCTTTGACAATTACATACGAGTATCTAAATATTTGATCTATTTTATATAATTCTCTTTAAAATGTTTATTAATGATAACTTTTAATATTTATTTATTTTACACATCATAAGAAATTTACATCATTTGTGAAAAAACAACAGGAAATTTAATTTGGGCACACAATTATAATGGATCTGGGTGTGTTGCCTTTCATTTGTCGTGTCCCCAGTAAACTAGGATTTTGCCTGTATCTCACTGAGGACATATAGCGTGAAAAAATAAATCGATACTTCTTTACGATTTTTGATTATATAAAACCCCGTTGCACATTCTCATCAACCTGACAAACAGTGACACTCAATTACACATGTACAACACACATCACGCGAAATCAAACTCCTCACACTTCATCACTCCAGACAGACCAAAAATATTCATCCCACAATGTACCGCACACAATCATAACAGTTTTAAAAACTTGAAACCATCTACACGTTTTTTTAATAAGCAGATTACAATCATGATTATTTTTTAAATACGAGTATTTTTACATTTTTTGCGTCCTTTTCTGACAATTACATACATATTATGCAAATATTTGTTTAAATTTATTTTAACTATTTTATAATCCGTAAAAATATTAATGTTTATAAATAATAACATTTGGCATTTTTAACTGACAACCCATTATTTTCAAACTAAATAGTTTGCAATCATGAAAATGAATAAAATATTTTGTGACATTTTTTTTCCTTTTTTCAATTGAATTATTGTTTCCTTCTCCTGTCGACATGATTTTCTGTCGTCATTGTGGGGATAAAAGTTTAAAAAATTCTGGATGTGAGATGCTTGAATGATTCACCGAAAAGGCTTAAGATAAATTATGCAGATTAAATAAAGCATTTTGCAGAATAGAAAGAGCTGAGATTTTCGAAATGCAGGAAGCATATACGAATGTAAGATAGTAATTCTTTCTTCTGTAGGGGTTTGGAAAAATGGACTTAGTAATTGATTTAGAAGGCTTGGTATAATTAGGTTTTCGGATTATGGTATAAATCTCTTAGTTGAATTTAATCGGACAAACGGATTCTGTTAAATCGACAAATTGTTCAAAGGCTTTATATGAACGGAATAAGTTTCATATTAGAATATTCAACAAAGTAACTCTAAGTTACAAAGTATAAGTCAAAACCTTTGATAAGAATTAAATTAGTTTCTTTGCCTGTCATTTGTATAACACTTGCCTAACAAGACTGCACAGATCAGGTTGGGCAATCAATATTACATTGTATGGATTTTTATGTAACTTTGACTACTTACAGATATTAAGTGAAGAAGTTGTTTTTGCCGGAATGAATTGATTAAATTGTATAAATTTGCTTTGCTGTGCTGGTTCATCTAATACTTGATTATTTTTTTATTGTATAACACTGGTTATATGGCACATATAAGAACGTACTGCGCGAGACGCTTAAAAACAACAACGATCAGCACACCTGATAGCAGACAGCAGCAGAGAGAAGCAAATGGCATGGACCTGTAATCAGGGACCCAATAGAGAAAAAAGACTTAGGTAAGTTGCAAGTATTTTAGCTACTTGCACTATATGCAACAGGTCACGCCTATCACAAATTGGCTTACATTGTCATCTCCGGTGGCACCAACATTAGGTATCATGCCACCCCTTTGTATTGTGCCTTATATTAAACTCGTCACGGATAAAAGGTATTCCTTTCTTATATATCAATGATATTTTTTTTGTATTGTTTTATCTTTTAAGCAACTTAAAAGTTGTTCAACAAGCCTTAAGTTAAAACCAGACTGGAACCACTTTAAAAAGAAAATAGTACCAACGGGAGTAGAACGCACAACTTCCGGATAGGGATTCTACAAACCAGTCAACAAAAAACGCAATAATTCGTGAAAATATGGTTTCTTTGTTACATATCGTATTAAGAACATCAACCTGTCGTGTAGCTAATGACTGAAAATCGTGGCTCTCATAATAGCCTCCGGCGATTCTTATCCATCCATCTCTGAGCTTTGTGACTCAAAGGGCAGTTGTTAAGGGTAGTCCAGTTTCGTCTCTCATTTGGTTAGTTATGGTGAAGAAGGAACTCCTCAAAGGGAGTCCTCCGGTAGTGTCACACCTGAGTGTGAACATAATAGAAGCAACGATATTACTGAAGAATGAAAATGACTCACAATGCAGTAAATATGATATACAGGTAACCCCCGTTCATCGCGACCCCGGTGAGTGCGGATTCGTTATAACGCGGTATTTTAAACAACACTTGTCCGGCTTCGACACATTCCAGGAATCGTCATAATGTGTAGTTTCATGAGCGAGCTATCTTTCTTTTTCGTTCACTCACATAATACACATGCACATATATACGTAAATTCACGAGCGCGAGTGAGACAAAATATGTAGCTATCAGAAACATGGACGAAGCGTGGAATGAAGTCACCCAATATTGTATGAAGAGCGTTTGGAAAAGGTTGTTCAGAGAAATTGATGATCAAATGAATTACGAAAATGATATTCAAAATATCGTCAAAGATATTAAGTGTTAAAATAATCGAAAAGGCCCTTTCTGTTCACAATCAGTGCATGCAGTTGTTAGAAGAAAATGACGAAGATTGTGAGCGAGTGAGTGCTGTAAAGCGTGGTTATAATGGATTTTTTGACGGTTATAGACAAATTTTACACAATACACGTAGAGAGGCCAAACAAGGAAATCTAGATTCTTTTTTGCAAAGCGGAAAAAAATTATGAATTATATTTTATATGACATTGTTATTTAATGTCTATTTTAAAAATAAAACGTTTTTTAGAATTTTAAAATGATTTTTTTAAAATTCCCCGTTGATCGCGGAATTTCGCTTATCGCGGCTATGTTCGGAACGTATCTCCCGCGATCAACGGGGGTTACCTGTACTTATGAAGTGGAAACTTAAGGCCTGGATTTCAAATAGCTAAGTAAGTTGCGAGTGTGTTCTCAAAAGAAATTCGAATACAGCAAAACTATCCTTAGACGTCACTTGATTAGAGTAGGCAATCCGTCCGAAGATGAACCGATATAAGGCTAAGTGGAGTTCCTTTAGGATACCATTGACTCGATTATTATCCCAGTACTATAGAATGTAAGAAATAGACGCCAAATTCACATACTGTTGCTATTGTGTAAGGTGTAATAAGACATTTACGGAACGCCTAAATATAGATGATGATCTGCTTAAATGGGATCCGCTTACGTGGACCCCCATTTACCCTTGAGGGTCTATATAGACCACTTTGGGAATCTTTGATCTAGATGGTCGCAAATAATAATAACAGAATTTAAGCTCAATTTTGTATTAAAGCTCCTATGGACAAAGATAAATTGGATAGTTCAATAGTTTGGGTACACCACCGAAAGCCAAGGTGCATCCTGTTTCCCCCAAGGAAGATAATATGATATAGAAGCAGCAGTTTTTTCTGTTACATTTGTTGACCATTTTAACTAAAAACTTATAATTTGTGTGTATTGGGATTAATAAGGCTTATTAAAAATGTCCATTTCATGAAAAAAATTATGTAATTGTTTCAGAATCCATTATATGTTACTTGTTTCATGTTTGTTTATGGATTTGCAACACATTAATAATGCAAACACCAAATGTTTGGTGCGAATTCGCTGAAAATACGCTGAATTTCAGCGTTGTTGCTGGTACGAAGCGAGGATTAACATTGTTAATGGTTGGATTAGCGATCCGCTTGGGGTGGAATTATTAAAACTAATTAAACTATATATAGTTAACGATAACAATATAATAAGGCTTTATAAATGTTTTTCTCTTTATTTGCATGATAATTCTTCAATATATCTCAATTGATAATTTTGACATATTAAAGAGTGGGGGACTACATTATCTTCGACCTCATTTTTCGAGCCTTCGGGTTTAGAACCACTGGAGTAGAAAAGGAAATATTACCCCGCACGTGAATAGTTAATAACGTTTTGTGTGCAAGTATTGTTTCCAGGCAGTACAATATGGCGAGCTTAACGCCATGTAGAAATATGTTCCAAGCAACAATAAATATGTTAAAATGGTCTTAAGTGAAAACTGGCCTAGAATTCTTTTAAAAAAAATCTGGGTTCTAACAGGAATCAAACTCGCAACCTCCAGGTGGGACGACAGTCATTTTACCAAATTAGGGCACACTTTATCGGACTTGTACCCTTTTTTTCGGGAACCATCGAGAATCTAATTCAAAATCTTCGGATATAAGTCAAGAGTCTTACCACCTATGTTACAGAGGTCATCACGTATGAAATAACAAGTGATACAAATCACATTCTTTATATTTTCAACACTGAAAGATTGTCTCATCTACACCTACAACTATTGGGAAACTGCAGGATGAAAGCCTTCTGGTTACGTAAGTATTTATTTCCCACCGGTCTATTTCTAACCATTCTCTGTCATCATTTCTGCGCCTTTCAGGAATTCAGAATTTCAGGATTTCATCAATCCAGCGGGTTTTAGGTTCTCTTCAGGTATTTTTTTATTTACTTATTTCAATTCACAATACTACTAGATGATAGTGCTTGACCACTGTTGATATCTTATCCTTACTTATATGATACAAATGAGTTCTCAATCTGTTTACTGCAGTCACTGCCTTTTTGTCCTTACATTCAACTTTTATTTTTTCAAACAATTTTAATATTTCAATAAAAGTGGACGTGGTTTCCAAATAAGAGCATCTTTGAGGTAAGTCTGCTCTTTAGACGACGTTACATGAGTTGTCGTTTTATTTGAGACTATGAATAAATCAGTTTGAAGGTCGTATAAATGGAAGCTAGAGATCGCGCGCAGTCAATGAGCGCGACTATCTCCATCCGGCTTGACCGAAACTGTAGACTGGAAATATGGGCAGAGCAGAACAGAGCAATGCACTTGGCATCCAGAACGCTGCAAGAGTTCGTTATCTCTAGCTAAACAGGGTCATAGCTCACCAGCTCGTAGAAGTGTTGCTCTAACAGCAAAAATTAACAGGTTTGGACCTGAAGACTAAAAATGTATTCACTTTTATTTATTGAAATTTTTTGGACTTGTCATTATCCCGAAAAAATAGCACATTTGACTTTGACATCTATATTATATATGAAAAACACTCAGACGCTATAATTTCAGCAACTTCCAACCATGCTAATAACTATGAATTCACCAACTTCAACTGTATGTTTCATAGATTGCCCAGTGTCCCCTTAACTGAAGACAAATTAAAAAAATAATGAAAAATCATAAAAAATAGTAATAAATAATGACTACTCCGAAAGTCTGATTGATACACTTTTAAAAAAAATATAACCAAAAAGAAACCAATTAAAGGTCATATATTTAACAACACCTATAAATCGAGCAACGTTTTATTTATAAAAACATACGAAATAACAAAAAAAAACTATGTCATATAAAGCCAGCTTTTTACATTAATTTCAATCTCCGAAAATTTTTATTTAACGGGAAAGACCAAAATAGTACACTTTGCAACCGTGGTGTGTATAAACTTGTATGTGCTGACTGCGATACTTGCTATACAGAAAGCACAGGATTTTAAAAAAAAAGAGTCTTCGTGAACACTAATCCGCCTAAACGAATCCTCTAATTTATTTTGAAATGGCTAATCACTGTCACCGATAAAATCACACATTTTCTATCGATGATGCCCACTTCTTGTATAACAATATTAACGGAAATAAATTTAACTGATTAGAGACCCTATAAATATCTTAGTCAGTGCATTGGGATAAACATCTAGTAAATACATACATTCCCAAAATTTCACCGCTGCTTGCTAAAGTTGTCTCCTGCCTCCCTCCATTTACAATATCAAACTCGATTTTTTACCGTTAGACGCGTGTGTATGTCGGTGTCAGTTTGAACATAATTCAGTTTTGTTTATGCTCTCTGATAATCAAGTGAAAACCTCGAAACCGGTAGGGTTATATCGTTATATAAAGTGGTCATTTCAGTCGCTTTACTAGAAAATACAAAACATTAAAAATATGGCGAACTCGTGTTTCTTATTATTCTGTCCATCGTAGCTATTTAAGAATATACTCTAGAAAATATATACCAGTAGTTTTATTTGCCCAAAGGCTTTATCTGCCCCCCATGACATACAATGATATACCAAACTCAATAAAGGCAAAAAGGCGCAAAAAGGCGCAAAAAAATCAGGCAGTGGTTGTTTATCTAGCAGGAGTTTGAGTACTTGAACTTGCAGGAGGGTAATGCTGTAGTAAAAATGTAGGTGAATTTTTAATTATGGTAAGTTTTTAATGATTGCACGCAGGACATTATGAGATACATATAATCAGTGCTTTTTTATTGGTGGAGCGGCGCTCCACCACCTTTTTTACGGTATACAAAAAGTTGACGAGATATGAGCTCCGCCTTTATTTTATTTTAAATCACATAAATTTCATATATAATAACTCAAAAACAAAACAAACTTCAGGTGAAATTTTATGACTTAACAGGGTTATGCAAAGAAAAAACTTTTCACATGTCACTAGACAAGTATTGAAATACATAAAATATAATAATATCTCTAGAAACGAAAAAAAGACATGTTCACATATCGGAAAAGTACTCGTATTTGGGCGTGATTGAATATTTGTATTTCAAAGGAATTATGGGGAGCAACGAACCTAATATTACGGTTCGCCGTTCATTGGCTCGAAAAGGAAAATATTTCCTGAAAAAAAAAGCAATAATCCTTCAGTAAAAAAGTTACTGAAACCGTTACGAGGGAATTCCTGAAAGTATTAAGCTCCACCCTTTTCTCCATATTTTTCACAAATCCCGATTTTATAGTTATTGTACCGATTTGCTCGAAAATTGAATTTCAAATATATACATTAATGCCAATAAAAAGTTTGCAGTGTTTTCCAATGTCTGATACGAAAAAAATTATGTTATTAGCTTTGTGCATTTCTTTTTTTGTTTTTCACTGTCGGTGCTTTTTTGCGGTGGAGCGCAGTGGAATAGCGCTCCACCACTTTTTTTACGGTTTACAAAAAGCTTGACAAGTAGTGAGCTCCGGCACCTTTTTTTTTTTTTATAAAGAAGCACTGCATATAATTAAATCTCAAGGCTTATCAAGTTGATGAGAGTTTGTGACAGAGATATTAAATTATTAAACAACAATTGATTAAAATTATCAACATGTTTTTCCACTGTTATATGCCCTCAGTAAGATACAGATGAAAGCTTAGTTTACTGTGGAATAAATTAAAGTAAAGAAACTCCGATCCAAATAAATTGAGTGTCTACTTTAAATTATCTATTCTTTATTTTGTAGCTTGTTTTGTTTACATAAATTATGGATTCATAAAACTTGCTTTTGAGGAGGGTAAGATAACTCTTGTCATAAAATAATGTAAGATAGGAAAGGTCAACTCATGGCTATCGATTTGACATTATATAGGGTTGCGCAACTATAACTGCAATTTTAAATTTAAATTAAGTTCTACAATCGTGTACTGCTGCATAATTAATTTATAGGCTATGTAGATAACTTCATTATAAATATTATACGTAGCTTTTGTTGCGTCACCCTCTGAAATAATACCTTCGGTCAATGGAAATAGATATCGTAACATGATTCAATTTTTTTTTGGCATCCATTGAACAATTTGAACTTAGAAAATATGTGGTTCCAGCAGAATGTGGCTACTTCTAATTCTGCTGATGAAACAATGGATTCATTGCAGGGAAAGTTCTCCGACCGTGTAATTTCTCGTCGTGGAAATGTGAATTGGCTACCACGATGGTGTGATTTAACCCCTTTAGATTATTTTCTCTCGAGTTATGTTAAATCTCAAATGTACGCCAAGAATCCAAAAACCATCGATGACGTTAAATCCAACATCACTCGTGTCATTGCAGATATACGTATCCATTTATGTGAATCCGTTATTGAAAATTTTGCTCAAAGAGTCGTCATCTGCAACAGAAGCCGAGGTAACCATTTGGCCGCTATATTATGTGTTACACATACTTCGTACATGCATTTATTATCTTAATACCAATAATTATGAACATTTAAAATGAAACTTGTTTTTTTTTCATCGATTTAAAATTTACGCTCTTGTTGCGCCAGCCTTCTTTTTCTTCTTCGATGGCCATACAGCTCATATCAGGCCGTGGCCTCCATCAATCCTCGCCTCCAACTCCTCCTGCCTCCCGCCGCAGCCCTCCAATCTGTCACTTGTAGTAGTTGGGGTGCGTCCTTTTTCACCTCATCTTCCCATCGCAGCTTTGGTCTACCGACCTTTCTTCTTCCACCCGGATGTCCCTCAAGGATCCTCTTAGGTACCCGTGATGACGGCATTCTCTGCACATGCCCAGCTCATCTCACCCTGCTCAGTCTAGCATGTATAGAGAGCCTGGGAGATTTATAGATGTTATGCAGCTCATCGTTTTATCTTATTCTCTAGGTTTCGCCATCGTTCACGGGCCCCAGAATTTTACGTAACACTCTCCTCTCAAATGTGTCCAGCATCTCTGCGGTTCTTGCTGTCATCGTCCACGCTTTGCACCCGTATGTCCCTACTGTCCTAATTATGGTCTTGTATAGGGTGTTTTTTTTTTATGTGGACACTTCTTGATTTAAGCACTGTGCGAAGAGAGAAGAATGTTTTGTTTCCTATCGTAATCCTCCGTTTGATCTCTATGTGTTCTTCATTTTCCTTAGTTATGGTGGATCCCAGTTAGGTTAAGTCATCAACTACCTCAAAGTTATATCTATCTTTAAACTGAATGCTGTGTCGAGGGTTATTGCGCGGGCTTCTAGATTGTTTCATTGTTTTCGTTTTGCCTTAATTTATTTCCAATCCTATCTCTTTAGATGTTGTTTCTAAGTTGCGCCACCCTATATTATCTTTTTTGTTAAAAATGTATCAAATATAAAAAAAACGAAAATATATCAAAAACACGTTATAATAAAACTAAAAAATATCAAAAACGTGTTAGCACGAATTGGTAAAAATTTGGTATTCAATAAAACATTTATAGTAAGACCCTTTGAGGTTAGTTTGCTCTCTAAACGACGATACAAAAATTTACTTTTAATAATATTGAATTCCGATTAATAAATGGTTGAACCGCTTAACCATCTGGGACGGAACACGTAATATCGATAAACATTTTATGATATTAAACTCTCGACATATTTTTCCGTCATCCAATTTTATTTTATTGCACTTTAACATACTTGAACGCTGTCATTTGAATGAATGTACTTATTTTTAAACTGTTTTATAGCGTAACAATGACAAGAAATGTACTTAGAATCTTTATTCACTTTTGTCTGGTTGGCTGGAAGAGATTTAGAAGAAGAAGAGCAAGCCTGCCGAAAAGCCCGCCAGATTATTCTTACAATGAAGTGTTTAATAAATAAATGATGTTGTAATTTGTTTTATTAAACACTCTTTATTCCACTTTATACTTTAATTGTTTTATTACACACTCTTTATGTAACGGTATAACCTTGCCGGTTTCAAGGTTTTTACCTCATCATCAAGAGGCACAAATAAGTATTGTTTCTGCTCCTCTGATGATGAGGTGAAAACCTTGAAAACGGTAGGGTTGTACCATTACATAAAGTGGAATAAACAGTGTTTGATAAAACAAATAACGATGTCTTTAAACCTCCACAATGATAATGCATTAACTATAAATAATAAAATAAATAATGCTTTATAAAATAAATTATGCTTTGTAAAATAAATGTTTCTAATTTAAATGTTCTTATTGTATTAGGTGTTAACATAAGTTGTGTCCGTTTTTTTTTCAAATTTTAAAATGAGCACCAAAAGTAAAACCAAATGGTAAAGGTTATACGTCACTCGAATGAAAATTTGCTGCTCTACAAGATGTTGTATTGCAAATATCGCGAGCAGCTTTGGCAGCTTTATTCCCTCGATTGAGCGCGAACAGAAGGAGGTGTCGAAAATGCTCACGTTCGTCTACTTGACATTCCATTTTGAAGGCTTGTAATCAAATAAAATAATATATGTAACGTAAAAGCAAACACAATATCTTGTAGAGCAGAAAAAAATTCTTTCGAATGACGTATAACCGTTACCATTTGGTTTTACTTTTGGTGCTCATTTTTAAATTGGAAAAAAACGGACACAACTTATGTTAACACTCAATATAATGTGATAATGGTAGGATTTTATTGTATTTATGACTGCTCTACACATACATGTATACATATGTTTCTTCAATTAATTACATTTTTTTGTTTTATTTTTTATTTTATTTTTGTTTTATTTTATATTTTATGTAAACACCCGCCTTATGACAGGCATACACCTAGTTAGGCAGAAGAGTTTTTTTTTTATATTTTGCTGTTCAAATTAAAAATTTAAATTTAAAGAAATCTAAGACAGTGATCATCATAATCATGATCTATATAGTATTGTACTGCACAACATTGCACTACCCAACCTCTTCATTTCTAGTCAGTAAAATAACGTGTTTCATTCCTGATTTTTCTTTTCCTTTCCTCTCCACCATCCCTTCCTTTCCTTTTGATTGATGATATCTCACTTTATATGAAAAAGAATGTTCGGGTGACTGTCCGTCTTTGTGGGGTTCGTGGGGTTCGTGGGCATGTGCTCACGTATATGTTTATAGATTTCGTGGGGATGGATAGTCATTTGAATGATTTATGTGACTTGCTTCATTAACTTTTGTCTGGTTGGTTGGTAGAGATTGTCGCCTGGCAATAAGTCCACCAGACTGTATTTGCAATAAAAGTGTTAAATAAATAATAAATATTGTTATAATACTTCTAGAACCAATTTCACCTGGATTTGAGATTATAATACGTCGATCAATAAGTCCCGAGGCTAACCAACAGATGGCGCATCTAACAACAAATGCATATCATTCTCAGTTAGTACCAGCCTTTAGAAGCTACGTGTCAAACTTTCATGACATTGACATTGTGTCATTGAGTTACAGTGGTTTTAGTGACGCTACTTTTGCTATTTTCAAAACAATGGAAAAAACCTAATTTCGTGTGTTGATAAAACATTGCTAATGGGAAAAAATACCATTCAAACTCAGCGACGGCTTGAAAAGTGTTATCCGGGCTCTGCTCCGTCGAAAATAACCATTTGTCGGTGTTATGCTGATTTGAAACGCGGTCGTACAGACACAAATGACGCTGAACGCTCTGGTCGTCCAAATGAGGCAGTTACAATTTCTCATAATCATTCATAAAATCAAAACAATTACCACAAACCTATCCTTTCCCGATTCCCAAAAAGATCCAAAAATTTCCAATAAATATCTTAACAGTCAGAACTTATCCGATGAAGGAGTAAGGTGTCCTACCATCGGACCGAAACTCCGAACAAGCTATCCATCACTTGGAAAGACCAGAAAACATAAAGAAAGTGATGGATCACTTATACAGCAAATTTTACTTAGATGTGTAATACTTCTTCTAGAAAAATAAATCATGTGGATTTATAGTATCAGTTCTAGAACACATATATCAGGATGTGTATTAACCAGGGCTGCGGAGTCGGAGTCGGAGTTGGAGTCGGAGTCGTGGAGTCGAGGTGTTTGGGCCGGAGTCGGAGTCGGAGTAGGAGTCATAAAAAACGAGCGACTCCGACTAATTTTTCGTTAAAATTTAAAATACATTTTTTTTTTAATTATTATAATGAATGTGTATTGTGCACGAATATTAAACTTGCAGGCGCAAGTCGCGCCGATATGGTGAATCACCGAGATCCATTTAATGCATCAAGTCTACGAAAATGTGTTTGTCTCCTTCTTTCTCACGTCGAAAGAAAATTCTGTTGGCTGGGATCTATGTTAACCCCATGGTTTGATCCATATTGACGGAAGACAAATAAATAGAGCGAAAAACGCTCTGTTTGAATTAACCGTTCGTATGAAAGGCCTTCGACTAGAAAAAGAGACGACAGCAGGCAGCGTACACGAAGTATCATCATCTTCATCCGACACCACTGAATCTGAAGACGATTTTGAAAAATATCTCAATGAACAAGATAAACTAAAACGTCCTCGTTTGAATCACAGTCCCAATATAGATGAAGGAGACTCTATTTCAAAATTTAAAATTGCTTTTATGATGCATTGAAACTAATGGAAAAAATTGACCGAACTTATAAGTTAAATGTTAAAATGGCAATACAGCGGTATCTAGAAATCGTAAAAGATTCAGCATTGATCGTTACAGCATTACCCCCAACCCAAGTATCCGTAGAGCGGTTATTTTCCGCTCTTAAAATTCTCAATTCTGATTTGAGAGCCTCTACGAATACAGATTTAATAGAAGCAATGTTGTTTTTAAGAATAAATTCTAATAAATAATTATTAAAGTTTGATCTTGTTTCATTTTTATCCCTATAACATGAAAAAAATGGCTATATGCAAAGGTAGGAAACAACCTGATAAAATTGAGCTTTTTTGAGTCGGAGTTGTAGAGTCGGAGTCGTGGAGTCGGAGTCGTGGAGTCGGAGTTGTGGAGTCGGAGTCGTATTGTTGGTAAATATAGGAATCGGAGTCGGAGTCGGAGTCGTGTTTTTTTTAGCGACTCCACAGCCCTGGTATTAACACTTCTAGAAAAAAATACACCTGTATTTGTAATATCACTTCTAGAATAATTTTATCTGGATTTGTAATATCGCTTCTATTGTAGAGCAAATTTCATATATAATAAATTCAAAAACAAAACAAACTTCAGGTGAAATTTTATGACTTAACAGGGTTATGCAAAGAAAAAACTTTTTACATGTCACTAGGCAAGTATTGAAATATTAGGTGTTAACATAAGTTGTGTCCGTTTTTTTCCAATTTAAAAATTGTCTTTTGAATGACGTATAACCTTTATCATTTTGTTTTATTTTTGGTGCTCATTTTTAAATTAGAAAAAAAACGGACACAACTTATGTTAACATCTAATAAAATGAAAATTGAGATATTTATCACTATTGGACACTTGTGATTTTTTTCTTTTTTTTTTAGTTATGTCTTTGTAATACATAAATAATTTTATAAGTCTATTATGATTTGTGAATTATCTCTGTGAAATTCATTAAGTATCTGGCAATCCACAATGTTGCTTGTAAAGTGAATACTGGGTTGTTAAATCATAGCATTAATTGGTTTTCCTCCCATTGTGGTTTTTTCTCTTTCTCTGAATTCTGATTTCTTTTTGTATTTTAACATAGCATTTTGTCATATTGTGGTCAGTTTTATCTATTTGTTGCGCTTATCATAAACTACGAATGTGTATGTTTACTTTTTATATATATTTTTATTATAATTTTATTTGTAAGTAACTGTACTTTTTTCTGCATTAATGTTGAGAATGACACTCGATGTGGTGCGGTGCGAGCGGCCTGTCTTACAACGGTCGCGGATTGCATTAAGAACTGTATATTGTAAAGTTTTTATGTTTTCAAAATAATTTTGTCTTGTGTTTTAGCATTATTATGTGTTATTTTAATCGTTTTACTTTATTAATGTTTTTGTTTTGTTTTAATATAATTTATTTAAATTGTAATTTTTTTACATTTGAGGTAAGGTGAGCAAGAGGAAGGTGTCCTGTGAGATGAACGGATCAAATAAATGACTAACAGGATTCTCTTTAAGCGCTGCATTCTACAATACATGAACCTAGACCGGGAGGGATGGAGATAGGTGGTGCGATTTGGAAACATAACAGAGAACCACGTTGCTCAGCATTAAGCATGCGAAGAAGAAACTGTTGTATGCGTCATGGTATGCCTTCTTGCAGTGTTCTATAGATCCTCAGAATCCTACTTTCAAAGATGTTATGGGATCTCCCATCGGCCCTAGGGGGCCAACACTGACCCGCAGAGCTCTTCATAAATTTATATCATAACTTTAACACTTGCTTTACTGTGCTAAAAAAATCCGCCAGCCACGGTGATGGACGCTAAACGTCCAGTGAAAGATGTATATTTTAAATTAAAATTATGCAAAATCTGCTAGGTTATTTTTTTGTCATTAGCTATAAAATAATTTTATTATGTATTAAAACGTCCATTTACAAATAAAATATAAGTCCTGGTCACTCGCTTTCCATCACAGGGTGGCAAGTGTTAATAAAGCTATTACTCTAGATAACAAAGAATGGTATACCTACTAACAAGGTTTTAAGTGGTAATTGCTTTCGATGACAAAAAAATGGGATTTTGAACTCCCGTTCCATACATTGGATTTTATAGAGAAATTGAAAAAGGCTAAGCACCCTTGTAACAAGGACATATACCGTCAAGAACAGAGATCGAAAGCCTAAGAATCCTTGCATTCAAAAAACCTTTTATAGTATATGCCAATCACGTCTTAAATTCAACGTATTGTACTTTATAAGAATTCAGCATGACTTTTCGAATTTCATAATCCATTGACGTGTTATAGTATTTGGTAAACAACATTATTTCTGGTTTAGAGATTAGGAAAAAAATAATCAAAGATATTGCATTATCTTTGATCTTTGATTTGATTTGTTTTTTCCAATATAAATATTTTAATTAAGTACCATATTTTGTTCATTAATCTTTTAATACCTTAATGATGTTTAATTTAACTTTCTCTTTTAACATATCGTTGTCGCCTTTCACCTAGCGATTGACACGAATTTGCGTAACTTTTGTTTAGTTGGTTGTAGAAGATTGCCGTCGTGCAATAAATTCACCATTTTTATAATTCCAAATAAGCTCTCTTAATGAGTTCATAAATATTGTTCTTTTTTAGTTAAATTTAATTTATTCTAAATTTATTTTTATTCAAAAAGAACTTATGAATTATGAAGATTTTTCACAAAAAATGTGATCAACGTTCTAATTATCAGTGTTCATCTCATGCATAGTTTTATGATATTAGCAGATTAGTTAAAATGTGATTAACATTCTAATTATCAGTGTTCATCTCATGCATAGTTTTATAATATTAGCAGATTAGTTAAAATGTGATTAACATTTTAATTATCAGTGTTCATCTCATGCATAGTTTTATAATATTAGCAGATTAGTTAAAATGTTACAAATTATTATGTGTTTGAAGGGGGTCTTCATGAATAATATGGTTTAAGCGGTCCTCATGGAAGTCCACTGGTCGTCCGGAACGCTCCATGTCTTTCAGGTCGAAATTACCGTCTTTGAAACGCTAAAACCATCGATGAGCTATCCATTAATTCATAGCATCTTCACCGTACACTTTGCAAATATCGCGAGCAACTTTGGCAGCTTTATTCCTTCGATTGAACGCGAACAGAAGGAGGTGTCGAAAATGCTTACTTTCGTTTACTTGACATTCCATTTTGAAGGCTTGTAATCAAATAAAATAATATATGTTACGTAAAAAGCAAACACAATATCTTATAGAGCAGAAAATTTTCTTACGAATGACGTATAACCTTTACCATTTTGTTTTACTTATGGTGCTCATTTTTAAATTGGAAAAAAACGGACACAACTTATGTTAACACCTAATAACAAAAATAAAACGTTAATTCCGCAGTCAATGCAGCCATCATTCTCCTGAACGGGGATAGTGTTACACAAAGTATGTTCAAATCCGAGTTAGCTCTACTTATTACATACGTATGAAATAATAATAAATGTTATTATTAAGGTTACAAACGTCAACTTGTATGTATGAAAAAATAAAAAATGTTATTATTAAGGTTACAAATAACTGCTTGCTTGTATGAAATAATAAGAAATGTCATTATTAAGGTTACAAGCATCTACTTGTATGTATGAAAGAATGATAAATGTTATTATAAGGGTAACAAGCGTCTATTCGTATGTATGGAAGAATCAGATATGGTATTATTAAGGTAACAAACGTCTACTTGTATGGATGAAAGAATAATAAATGTTATTATTAAGGTTACAAGCGTCTACTTGTATGTATGAAAAAATAAGAAATGTTATTACTAAGGTTACAAACATCTGCTTGCTTGTATGAAATAATAAGAAATGTTATTATTAAGATTACAGGCGTCTACTTGTAAGTATAAAAGAATGATAAATGTTATTATAAGGTTTACAAGCGTCTACTTGTATGTATGGAAGAATCAGATATGGTATTATTAAGGTAACAAACGTCTACTTGTATGGATGAAAGAATAATAAATGTTATTTTTAAGGTTACAAGCGTCTACTTGTATGTATGAAAGAATCAGATATCGTATTATTAAGGTAACAAGCGTCTACTTGTATGTATGAACGAATAATAAATGTTATTATTAAGGTTACAAGCGTCTACTTGTATGCATGAAAGAATCAGATATAATATTATTAAGGTAACAATCATATATTTGTATATATGAAAGAATAATAAATGTTATTATTAAGGTTACAAGCGTATACTTGTATGTACCATATGAAAGAATTAGATGTGATATTATTAAGGTAACAAGCGTCTACTTGTATGTATGAAAGAATCAGATATGGCATTATTAAGGTAATAAGCGTCTACTTGTATGTATGAAAGAATAATAAATGATATTATTAAGGTTACAAGCGTCTACTTGTATATATGAAATGATCAGATATGGTATTATTAAGGTAACAAGCGTCTACTTGTATGTATGAAATGATCAGATATGGTATTATTAAGGTAACAAGCGTCTACTTGTATGTATGAAAGAATAAGAAATGTAATGATTAAGGTTAGAAGCGTCTACTTGAGATGGATGGGCATTTGAATGTTTTTTTGCGACTATGTAACTTGCTTGATTTACTTTTATCTGGTTAGTTGGAAGAGATTGTCGCCTGGCAATAAGCCTGCCAGTTTGTATTCGCAATAAAAGTGTTAAATAAATAAATAAATAATTTTTGAAAGGTTCACAACCCCTGGTAAAGAATTTCGAAAAAAGAACACACTAGATAATTAATATAAGATTTATTTGATTTCCTTTTACTAAATTCAGTTTCCCCGTTTAAAACTTATATAAACTTGCGGTTTATTCAAATAACTTACACCGCACTCAATATGTCACAACAGCGTAACTTACTAATTAATTGTATTACAATTTATTAAGTTCAATACACTCTACTTAATACCGAATATATAAGGCGCTCGATCCTATATCCTGCGGTGAGAATAATATTGTTTCAGTCTAAGGGGCACTGACTCGAACCAAAGATAATTTTTCTAAGGCCGAGGCCACACCAAAATGCTTCGTTAGGTGCTTAGCTAGGTTTTACGTGACTCATATACTAGGTGACTTCATGCCTGGTCACACCAAAGTGCTACGCACAAATTCATTTGACAGTTGGGAGCGGTTGAGTCAACACACGATGTCACTCTCAAAACTAACCAATTTCATTATAACTTACCATCTTTATTTACTTTCTGTGCAACTTCATTCCAAAACGGTTTTATTACAGGTACATTTTTGTATAATTTGCTCGATGGGTTCCACAAAGGCTCCCTTTTATACTCAGCTGTCAATTAAACTTCCCTCCATCTTGTAAATTAACCAACACGTATGTTCGCTAGGAGATTCACTCGATGACTAATCGTCACGCAACGTGGCGCGAAGCGTGCAGTGTGGCCACTGCGATAGTATGCGGTACGTTGGTTCGCTAGGATATATCGCCTAACTCGCAACATAGCTCTAAGCATCAAGCTAGGCTCCTACCTGTATGGCCGAGGCCTAACAGCAAACTAGCACGTGCGATTTCTTAAGTTTTGGGAGTATTGTCCAATTCAAATCCATATATCTTTACATACAAATATACCATCGAGCAGTTTCCCTGTTGGGTTAGGCAGAAACGAGAGAGGTCCAGACTTTCCTATCGTGACACACGTATTTCGCTTTTTCTACATCCATATACCTTCTCAAATAACTCCTACAATTTCTTTGACTTTAAATATCCTTCTTTCAAAATATTATTTAATTGATCTTACCATACTTTCCTTAGTCGACCTCTAGCACGCCTTTCACTTACATTACCATAATTAGCAATATATATATATTTGTTTTGTTAGTATTTCTTCATTCATTCATTCTACACGCCCAAACCCGATGACCTCCGTGGCCTGATGGTAAGACACTTGTCTGCCGATCCGGAGGTTGCGGGTTCGATCCCCGCTGGAACCCAGATTTTTTTTAAATAGGATTCCAGTCTGGTTAGCACTTAGGGTCTATAAAAACATCTTTCTGGTTGGTTGGAAGAGATTGCCACATGGCAATAATTTCGCCAGTTAAAAAAAAACATCTAAGAGTGCTCTTCTTAATCTTACTTAATACATCGCCCTTAAGTTCACATTTATTAATAATCACTCCATATCGTAATCTGTCATACATTGTCACCCCATATATTCTTCGTAATCCAACCATTTCTACAGCATATATTTGATTCTCTTCAGCATTTTTCTACGTCCACGATTCACGTCCGTATATCAAATAAGGTACCTCATATATGTTTTAGTACCCCATTGATCTTGATTCCTATCGCTTAACGCCGCTGGATTGTCTGGGAAATAACTACCTAAATGACAGAGTTCCTCAATTTCTTTCAATATTTCGTTGTTCACCCATACATCGCATCACAATTACTATATACTTGTATAAAAATACCAATGTTTAAAAAAAGTAATAAATGTTTATTTAAAGTTAAAATAACCTAAAAGCCTTAATTTGGTACCAAAGATTTCAGAAATAGACATTGTGAATAAATCAGTTTGGAGGACATATTAATGCATTTTAGAGATCGCGCGCAGTCAATGAGCACAACTATGTCGATTGGAAATATGGGCGGAACAGAACAGAGCAATGCACTTGGCACACAGAACGCAGCAGGAGTTTGTTATCTGCAGCCAAACAGGGTCATGGCTCGCCAGCTCCTAGAGTAACGCCAAAATTGACAGGTTCGGACCAGACGACTAAGAATTGATTTTCTACCAAAACAGAATGTTGATCATTGAGGCATTCCCTCGTGGTTGAGTTAAACTGTCCAATTATAAGATCATAGATTAAGTCTGATATTTGATATCAGATAAAATAATGCAGTGATATTCTCGTATAAATACTTGAAAAAATCTGCTACATACAAATACACGTGTATGTAGTATTCTCTCTGATGATATAAGAGTTATGAGGAATATCGAACGGCGTATAGCGATAGGAAACAATGTCAAGAGGGCACTTAAACTTATATACTCAAATCAGACGGTATCAAAATCTTCAAAGACGATAGTTCACAACAGTATTTCAGTAACAACTTTGATGTATGGGAGAGAAACGTGGAAAAATACTGAAAAGTGTCGAAATATATGGAGGGAAGGGGGGTGTATGACAGAATAAGGATTGAAGAGGTTAGGGATGAGTATGAACTTGAGAATTGTTGAGTAAGATGAAGTAGATCACTCTGAGATGGTTTAAGTACGTAGAACGAATGAATGAAGAAATATTTACAAAATAAATGTACATTGCAAATGTGAGTGGAAGGCGTGGTAGATGAAAACCAAGAAATATATGGTTGAATTAAGCGAATAATATTTTAATAAAAGGAAAAGTAAGAAGAAAAAAAATCATAGGCGCTGTATGAGAAGGTCTATGAATGTGAAAGAGGTGAAGAAATATGTTTGTCGAGATAGGAAAGTTTGGTCTTTTGTTATATCTGGTCTTTTGTTATATCTGGAAATGGCGTAGTATATGGTATATAAAACAACAATAATTATTTATTTTCATTATTTTCCATACATGATACATATGATGGGCTTATTACTATACTGCAATTTCTTACCACCAGCCAGCTCATTTTACATAAATGAACATTTTGTAATCCACGATAAATTTTACAAAAAAAATATTCATTTAAATTCAAGTAAAAAAATAAATGACGTGTTGTGTTGGTGATCTTTAATTTTGATATTCGACTTCTTAAAATAGTTGTTTTCTATTACTTCCTAAAGCTGTATACGCCACTCGAATATCTTCTGGTATATCGTCTCTAATTTGTTTTTTTTTTCTTTTTCTTTCTTTTCTCTCTTTTCGCTGGTGGTGAATCGGGGATTGTGCGTACGTGTTTGTGCGTTATCTTCTCATTCATTATTTTAAAACTGCTTAAACTATTTCAATGTATTACTGTTTAACTATTTCAATGTTGTTTCAACTATTTCATTTCCCATTTGTCATTTTGTAAAATTTGGACTCCTTTGAGGCTTTTCTTTTTTTCGTTCTTGCTGACAGTTAACCTGAGGGGGTATATGTGGGTTTACTTTTTATTTTGTTTTATGCCATACGTTTGTTGTTGTTATATTTATTATTTAATCTAGATATGCGGGGGTGTGGGATGGAAGCCCCTCGATGCCCTTGCGGTCGGGCTCGCCCTACATTGGTGGGGTGTATCTCGGCCGGGGGAATGTTTGTAGGATGAGCCCGGACCTTTTAATGTCTTCTCTCTTGATTTTTTTTGTCATCTATTTATTTTCTGTGTTTTTTTTATCTTCTTGTTCTACGTGTTCAAGGGTGTGGTTTGAAAAACATCTGGTGTCCCCGTGGCTGGACTCGCCCTATATTGGTGGGGTGTATCTTGGCCGGGGGGATGTTATTAGATGAGCCCAGACCTTTTGATAGCTTCTGTTTTTT